>VXBQ01009496.1:0-140301 GCA_013400175.1 Phainopepla nitens
CTGGATGTGTTTAAAAAAAACTGCATGTGACACTTGGTGCTGTGGTATAGTTGAGGTGTTAGGGCATGGTTAGACTTGATGATCTTGAAGGTCTTTTCTAACCTAGTCATTCTGTGAATTTTGTGAATTCTGTAATTCTTTTTTACATCATTCAGTAGTGAATGTCATTTACAGTTTTGCATCTAGACCCTATAAAAAAAACATACCTCTATATTCAGTCACAAGGAAATTTTACAGAGTGGTTACTGGCACTGCTTCTGTTTAGCCTACTGTTTTTAAAACAGCTAGTGGTAGCTATACAAAAGTAAGCAGCACTAACCAATTGCATCTAGTGGACACCCGTGGGTGTCAGGAAGAGGTAGTCAGCAGACAGTCCTAGCTGTCTTATCTGCAATAAAAACTGCATATAATGTTTTCCATAGCTGCAATCCTTCATAGATCTCTTTTTTTTCATTATTGCTTTGTTTTGTGTGTTTGTTTTGTGTCTATTGACATGTGCCCCATTCTAACCAAAATAAACATCATATTTTTGGCCAAATAAGGATCCACACTGTTTTCTGAACTGCGCTCCTTGTCTTGTAAGAGATAATAAAATTTCCACTATTCAGCTTTCTGCATGATGCAGAAAATATCTGGAAAGAATGAAAACAACGCGCTGATCCATTTATCAAGTTTCTATTATGCTGCCATCAAGCCATTGGAAAAGGCCCTTGTGCCAAAAGAAATAAGTAGGCAAAAATGACATCTGCGATAAACCCTTATACTTTAACAGTAGCTTAAATCTGAGTCAAACTACACAAATTTTGTGTATATTTTTTAGTCATAAGAAAGCATACATGAATTATTTATCCAGCAACAATTCCTGCAGCATTATCTAAGCTTTGGAAGTTGTTAACCTCCATAACTCTGCAGGGCACTTACATGGGCAGTGTTAAACATGGGCAGTGTTAAACATTCTTGCCAGCAGTTCAGAAGCAATATCCTTTTATTAGAGATCTTGGGGAGAAGCAATTCTTCCCCTTGCAGCAGCAGCAGGGTGCAATAAACCCCTTAATATACAGAAACTGGGATGCTGGTTCCTGTGGAAGTGACTCTGAGCCCCTTCAACACTAGGGAGACCCCAAAGGCAACTGCCATCAAAGATACTTATGTCACGGTGGCAAAGATTCACAAGCTGGTTGACGAGAAAATAAAAGAAAAAGAAAAAAGAATTAAAATTTTAGTACTGCATTCATACCACAAGCTAGAAAACTAAGTATTTTTTTCATGAATATGAATTATGTATTTAAAGGAGTATTTAAGAAAGGATAAATATGGATGTTTAGATTAACTTACACAGTAATGACAGTATTAATATGACACGTATCCTTTTGATTAAATGGGTCAAAACTGTCTCATGGCAGTACTTAGTAGTTCTAATTATCAGCATGGTTTCAGCTAAAGTCCCTGAAAATTGTGTGGTCTTTTCCATTATTAGTATATAGCAAACATTTTATTTTTTTATTAAACTGTCAATTTTCACTGTTCAATGGGAGACTGGCTATCCTGGGGCCTAGTGAGGCTGTGCTGAATAAATGTGTCAATGAAATGTGATATCCAGTTGCAACAATGAGATGGAATATAAATAACAATTTTAAAACTTGATGAAATTATGATACACCTATCCTGTAAAAACAAACAAACCGACCAACTAACTAACTAACTAATAAACAAGGCAGTCCTGGGTTCTTTCATGCGCTGTTCAGTCACAATCTCATCCTTATTTTTTACACAATCCCACCATATGCAGAAGGCTACCCGACAGTGTTCTGAGCAATTGTTTTAAATGGATAGTAAGAAGAAAATATTATATTTTCACTCATCAATACTTTCTCAGTGTTGAGGAGTTACTCAGCTAGACATTGTTAGATAAGAAAATTGAATATTATGGATGGAAACAGGAGCACCCTTGATCCTAGGATAATTTTAATTGATGCAGACCAGGAAGCTGAAGGATAGAGAAAACTTTTTCTGTGTTCTTTAGTTTTGTTCTGTAACTTAGCTGTGGGAATCTACATCTTAAAAAGCCTTGAAAGAAATTATGTCACATGTGTTTACTTGTCTTACTATAAAATACATCAAAGTAGTCCTAAAACATATTTATTTAACACAAGATTGTGTTACTTTTTACTATCACTCTGACTGGGAGCTGGAATAGAGTAGGTTTGCTTTCTTTTACCCTTCACACAGCCAGCTTATTTCAGAAATTCTTTTCACATTGCTCTGTAAGGGAAAACAGTTAGTTTGCCCTGATATTATTTATGGTACAGAAATGGGAGGAGAGATTGCAGCAAAATCTTTAAACTCTGTGGATGTGATTAATTTAATGCTATTTTTTCCACAATATATTTTCATATCTTCTCTGTAAATGTTGGTTATTTATCTCTTAGTAATTTAGGCATTATGAAGGTATGGAAGGAGAGTGTTAACACTGTCCAACTACTGGTTTGCAATTTAATTTACTTTAATAACCTGCTCCGTTATTTGGCTAGTCTTCAGAGGACATAAATTAGTCTCATGCTCTCGGTTGCTTCCTAAAAGTGCCCATCTATGTGCTGAATACAAAGGGAGCCCTGGGAGATCAGCTGCCAGCTTAGTTGTCTGAATCTACACAATGCAACTGAGCTCCTCTTGAAGTCAAAGCAAAGACTGATTTAAATTTGCCTGACAATATGTTTGTTTACAAATGCTAACTTGTCCCACAGGTGATATAAAAATTATTGACATAGCTGCAATAGCCATATAATGCTTCCCAAAGGCAATCAGGAATTCTGGAGATTGCAGGTATGCATGTAACAAAAAGACAGTAGATATGATTTTTTTTTATTAGTTTTTTGAATAAGAGTAAACTATGAAAGTCATAGCAAATAAGAACTGAAGGAGCCTCAAGAGCATCACCTGGGCTTTTCTTCTGCCCTAGGTCAAAGTCACATTGTGACAGATGTTATTCCTATCATGAACTACTGTTGACAAATTGCCTGAGCTGTCCTTATAAAGGTTCAAAGATTAAGACTTTGCTATTTCTCCAGTCAAATTATTCCAGTCACTCATTATCCATGCTAGTTGAAAGCTTTTTCTGCTTCTTAATTCAAATCCCTCCTGGTTAGTATCCACTACTATCTATCATGCCTACTATGATATGTAGGGAACAATTTTTTCTTTACTTTTGCAGTAGCCTTTTGCTTGCTTCACTTTAATGTGATGATTTTTCAGTAAAGGCAGAAATAAAAAAGTTGGTAAATACCATCAGACATCTCAGTATCATATGGCAACATCCTTCCAAATCAGGGAGTAACCGATGAGCATTTCTGCCCTTCTTTTTATGACTAAAAGACTGGAATGAGTTTTCAGGGTATCTGATGTTTCTTATGATTCTCCTCTGTCTTACATTTTGATATGTCTAATTTTTATTACTCTCTGTTCTATCCTTTTAGTAATCTGACGTAGTTTCCATTTTCTTTACATCTAAAATGCAAGTACTGAAGATACAGACTAGACAAAAAACCCTTTGTCTGTTGATGTTGTGTACTGGCACAATATCAAAGTGCTGTAAAAGGAGCACCTTACATCCCAGCCCTGTAAGTGAACTTGATACTGAAGGCTCTGGATTCCGCAGTACTACTTGGCTGGCATCCTCCATCTGCATAGCCCCAAAAAGGAGAAAGAATGATAACCCTGATTGTTTTAGCACAAATTGTGGCTGAAATATCTACTTGTATTTTTAAATCATGACAGAAAGTGAGATGGAAGTTTTGAGCTTTGTTTTAGAGGTGAATTTTGAAGACTGTTTTTCCTCTTAATAGAAGTGCTGTTGTTACCTTTTAAGACAAAGTTCTTTTACAGAAGTCTTGAGGAAGAAACTGGAACTGCCAGGGTTTTCCTTCAAAAGACATTTCACATTTGGTAGAAGTTTGTACCAGATTGCTTGCAGAAGTTGTACAATGCCAGGATCTGATTTGGTCATTGTTAATTAGTTTATTGAAAACTAAAGTTTCTAACTTGCAATGATGGTCAATCCTTGCAGGAAATTAAGGATGTCATGCTTTCAATACTGCATTGAACAATATTTTCAGTCACCGTGATTGTTCACAGAATAATCACCATCTTGGATTGTGATGTCCTTGTAGCTTGTAGCAAACTCACCACAGACAGGAACAGTGAAATAGTACAGGAAGGGAAAGAATCCTAAGCAGCAAAATTTCTTGTATGTTTTAAAAGAATAGGGAACATCGTGTTCATATATGGTAAAAAACCAAACAAACAACCGCCCCCAAAACAACAACAAAAACAAACAATCAAACAAAAACCAACCAACCAACAAAAAAAAAAAAAGATTGTATAAATAGTTACCCTGTCTCAAGCCAAAAGTCTGCTAAAATCGTGGCTTGTCTCAGACCACCTTTAGTTTATTTCCATGGAGGGTGGTGTTTTCAGACTCTCCTTTGTGACAGGCCAGAGCACTGAAAGCATGAGCTTACTTCAGCCATCTTCTCAATCATCACTCCACCAAAGGTTGAATCCAGCTTTATACAGGCCCTCACAGAATATTTTCCACAGCTAGGATGCTCCTTAATCCTGGCAGCTGGCAACACCATATTTCTGAAGACAGCTCTTTTATGCAGATTTTGAATTATAAATATCACTGTTTTCAGTTTGTCAGCTTGAAGTCAACCCTAGACATTAACAGGACTATCTAAATACTTGTTTTACATTCAGCGATATATGAATAGATACCTGAGTCACAGAATAGAAACATTAAAGATGCAATCTTAATTGTAGCACTGCATTTAAATACCCAAATGGCAGCAAAGTTGGCATGAATCACAGGGACAAACACAAATGATGTCACAACAGAGGAGGAAGTGTGAGCTGAGAAACCTGGAGTAGGTGGCTACCCAGAGGGGAAATAAAGCAAGCAGAAAGATTTACAGGCACTGTCTTAATAGCACTTGATAGATTGAAATGAAGCATGGGTATATATGCTCTATGTATAAGGCTTTCCTTGCAATTTCATTTGAATTAAATATCCTTTTATTCAACCTTTCTAGGTTTGTTACATAGTGCTATTAATTGGCATCCCTATACCTGGATTTACCTGCACACTTCATTATTTGAGAGCTGACTATGAGTACTGACTCTAGCCTTAGGCAGGAGCAGCTTTTGAGACCTACCAGGTTGAGATTTGTGGGAATTCTTGTGCTCTTCCGTACCAGTTGTGCAGGAAAGATGAATTTAACTGTGCACTTCAAAATACACAGAGCAGTCTTGATGATCTGATCTGTGTGACAAGCCCTTCTGGTTACCTGCTTAATTTATGTTGTGATTCAAGACCTTCAGATAAATAGGATTTTAGTGTAAATAAATAAGAGATAGCTGTCGTTGAGCCATCTTGACTACTTATTTTGCTAAAAGCCATCAGTCCCATGTTGAATTCATTTCAAGCAATAAGCAGTTTCTGTCCTGGCTTTTATCTTCCCATTGGGCCACCTTTTATTGTAAGTTCTTACTACAAGCTGGCAGCGTGTCACCCGTGAATGAAAACTGATGAGATCAGGATGAGAATAAGCTGGGTACCTCAATAAAAGTTTGATTTTAATAGCACTCTTTAGGTAACTTTTCAAAAGCACTATCCTAGACTTTATTAAAATTGGCAGAGTCTATAAAAAAAGCAGGTTATTCACCTCTTCATGTTCATCACTCAGGCACAATAAAGATGTGTAGGATGGCAGAGAAGAACAAATGTAACTGTGCATGTTCAGAGACACTGCAGAAATTCAGGTTGCCATAAAGTCAACTCAACCAGTTAAAAAAGTTTCCTGATCACACTTCTGAGCCTTTATGGAGTGATCAGCTAAGGCTGCAGTTTGAGTACAGATGGACTAACCACCATGTAAAGGATACTTTTCACAAGATAGGATACACACAGGTTCTTTATTAATTTCTTTCCTATGGTTTCTCAAAACTTTACCAAATTCTCAGATTTCTTTTTTCCAAAGACTTATTTTAAGAACATATGAAAGTAAAAGTTAAAGAGAAGTGACTTTTTAAAGTTAGGTTAACATCTAGTTTAATTTTATTTTTTTGGTACATATTTTTTTTTGTCTGTGTAAGTTTAAGACGGAGCACTTATAGGCAGATTTTTAAAATTCTGCAGGCAGCTTTTTTATTTATTTAAAATTAAAGCCCAAATATTTTTTCTGCAGTCTCCTATATCTGAATATTTTAAATTTTGTAATATTAATGCTTTCTATCTTTCCTTTTCTGTTGTGATATTAAAGTCACAATGACTGGAAAGTGAACAGATTATACAGTACTGGAAGACATAAAAGTAGATATATTAAAGACAATAATAGGATTGTGTCTATTTCACTGCAAATCATATTTGTATTTATAAATAATTCATATGTCACTGAATAGATGTAGTGCCCATATTTTCCTTATAAACCTGTTATCAGTTCTTCTGTAACCAGAAGATGTTTGATCCTAGGTACCTCTTATCATTGACACTTCAGGACCTTTTTCCAATGTTCACGTAAAATTAAAATATTACTGCTCATCTTAGTGAAAGAAATTTGATTTATGAAATAAAATATAAAACTAGGACTGAACCTTTAAACTAAAGCCTTCAGATGTTTAAAGTTCTGAAATGATCACGTTTTCAAAATGGTAGTGATACAAGGCTTAAAATATTCAAAGTAAATTAATTACTCTCTTTAAAATGCTTACTTGAAGCCTCAAATAAAGTGATGTTTCCTGATGTTTCATTTAGGAATGTCCTGTTATCTACCCACAGCTACCCAGTCACAGAGTTGTGTTTCTGATGATAAATCCAACTGGAATTTTGTTGGTTTGGTTTTGGTTTGTTCTAAAGACATTAAAATAAAATATTTTTTGCTAATTTAGAAAGGTATGTTCTCTGCTGGAAATGTTCAAATAGGATTCCCAGCAGTTTGATTTGAAATGTATTGTTCACATGCAACATCTAACCTAATGTTTTTCGTTTGTTTTTTTTTTAATAAAGTAAGATTATATTATTGCAATTCAAATAGCAGCACACATTTTTCATGTCAACTATTTGTCATCTGATTGACAGCCCTACCATAAAAATGTCAGATTTAATGATGACTTAGTTTAAACCCACAAATTTCACAGTAACGTATTGTCCATATTAGCAATTATATTATTATATACAATTATTGTCTATATTAGCAAAATTATATTAAATAATTTAAATGCAAATGCATCAACCAATAAGACTGTACACTTTCATTTTAAAAAGTGATGAAAAGTATCTTTTGGTGACTACTAAATCAGGAAAAGAATTAAAGGAGAAGGAATTTTAGGATGTATTTTCCTCTCTTCTATACATCAGATATATAAAATATGTTACATACACATGGGTATTTTTCCCTGTACTCAGTCTACCCTGAAACAATGTGCAAGGATTAGTACAGTATCATGAGGAAGATAAATATTACTGTCAACCAAAAGCTCTATTAAGAGTAGAAAAGGATAGAAATTTCAGAAAAAACTGATTGCTAAACTAGCCAAAAAAAAAAAAGCATGTATTGCAAAATTAATATTATTTTCATATTTTCTATTATATCTCTTAATTCAGTCAGAAATTACTTTATGACATTTTCTTATTGATGTCATTCTTTTGTATGTGAAAATACATATGCTTTCTGGAATCGTGCTAATTTTTTCAAAGGTATCAGAACAAAAAAAAGAGACAGACTCAAAATATTCACTCTTTCTTGACATTAGGGGTATGAAACGTTTTAATGTTAGTGTGGAAATTATTCTTAAGATCAGCACTGTGTCATGCTTTGATTATGTTGAAAGAAAATGCTTTGTTCCAAAACCAATCATAGCATGCATTTTTTAAGCAATAAAATTTTATGGAGTTTTGAAAATGAAATAAAAGTAATTTTAGAAGAAGTAATAGAATTGACTTTCTTTTAGTTATCTGTACACTATGTGCCTTCCCAAATACTCAAGTATTTTTTTGCCATCTACACCCTGTTCTATGTTTTGTAGTTACATTTTGTTGAGCATTTGAGGAATCAAGCAACAAGAATCTCAGTGCAGTGCACGGTCCCCCACACACAAACTCCCTTTAAGAACGTTTTGTTGCAGTTCAGCCACAGCAAAGCACAGCTTTGCTTTCAACGTGTTGAGCAACTCATCCAGAGGAAGAGTCTTCTTTGCTGAGCTATTGGCATCGAACAGAGAATTGTACCCAAACCTGCTCATATGTAACTTCCCAGCACTGGGAAAATCCTGCTTGATCTTTAGAGGCATTTTTCCCACATTCCTTAAACATGTCCAGAGTGGCTTAGTTAATTCATGCTGGTTCGACAGTTGGAAGAAAATATATTGTTTTTCTTTATTATACTGCAGATCGGCTTCAAATGAGCTCATAGGCATTCTTAGCATTACTTGAGAGCTTAGTGAGATAATGGTTTTAAAATCTTCAACAAACCAGTATCCAGAAGATAATACACTTCATAAAACCACTGACTTCATCTTACCAGTGTTTAAATCCCTCTAGCATTTAGAGAAATTGGTGTCATTTTTTTCCAATAAAATAACATTTGTAAGGTGTTAAAAGTTCATTTTAAAGTACTGTTGATGTAGTTCACAGGAATTTGCCTTAATAGCTTTTGTAATCCCTGGGTGAAAAAGCAGACCATTTGCTTTAGCAGATTATCTGTTTGGTTGGGTTTTTTTCCAGACAGAAAGCTGTGGAAGGGATTTAGTTTACTGACAAAGCAAAAAAGTAAAGTAATTTCATTAACTATGTTAATTTGGATTTTCCTAGGAAAAAATCCCAAACTATAGTTTATTACATTTTCAATTACAATTAATCTGTTTTTGAAATTCTAATTAAATGCCTGAGTGACAAAAATATTGTGTGGCTTTGTGGTTTTTTTAAAGAGAGAAGTGTAATATACATTTTATGTTTTCCAAATTTGAAGTTACTTAGCAGATTCTATCTCAAAATTATATTCCTGATACTGGGCTTGAAATACAGCGTTTATTGCATTCTTTTGAGAACATAATGTTTTAACATAAAGTTTTGCTTTCAGAGTCCTTTCTGAGAGAGATGAAAATGGGTGGGAAAAATAGTCTACTTAGAACTTTTAGCTTAATTACTCACAGTGCATCAAAACCATATAAACTTCTTACTATTCCGATTAGAGTTTCGCCTTTTGAAATTTTACAGGCTTTCTGCAAATTGGCAGCTATAAGGGATCCTACATGAGAAAATCTCTCATTCAGGAGACCAGGCCCAGGGATGTAGGGTATGCAAAATACTTGATTAGAAGGAAAAGGCATTAGGAAATTGCCTCACTACATATAAGTTCTGTGCTGGTACTGTTAATAAAATTGCTCCTGATGAAATCAAATGTAATTCTTTCTCCTCAATCTGTTTTTAAGGAAGATTTTTGGCAGAGACATTAGATGCACAGAGGATAATTAGACACCGTAATCAGAATTTAAGTAATTTCCACTCTAAGACATGGGGAATCACAAAGAGAAAGGATTATTCAGACTTACATGTCTTTTTATTTAAGTTTTGAAGAGAGATTTGTATAAGAAAAGCCCAAAACACAAAAAGTAGAATGAGAGTGGAAGTAAAATAGGCCTGATCCATACATGTCAGGCTAGAAGTTCAAATGCTTGATTTCACAAGCACGTACCTTTAGGAGTTCTGTTATATACAGTAATGTCAGCCATTGCATGAGACAAAATACTGATTCATAATTTTATAATACAATATTTTCTTGTGCTGAGAATACAGAAAATGCAAAATAAGGACAACCATAGAAACATAGCTAGCAAATAAAAAGAAATACTTTGTAATAATTGAATTTCTTGAGGAGAGTTAAAATAGTCAAGGCATCTTTTCAGACAGATACATCACTAAGCATGGCTTCGTCATATTGAGATTGATTCCAGAAATTTAAAAGCTTCATTGACATGTTCAAATTGATACATTATGCATTACTCCTTCCCTCATCAGCCTGTTGCTGAGCCAAGACAGAGTCGCTTTGCGCCTCTGAATTTCCATGTCACCTTTCTCTCTGATTTATTTTAAGACAGTAAGTTCCTGAGCTTGAAGAAGTCAGTAGATGCCTTCTTCATGCCTAAAACTATGGACTTGCAGTATCTCCCAGGTTCACTGGCACTAGCATATTACAATTTGTGACAACAAAGATTAATTTATTGAGGCATCTTAGCAAATTTTTGTAACAAAAGAAACAAAGGATGGCCATCTCTGACATTAAAATATTCTTATTTTTCTTGTGACAATAGTATACTTTATAGCCACCTAATCATCTAATAAAAATAAGAGCTGCATCTTAGGCTTTTGAAAATTCTCATGGGCAAACAGAGGGAAATGAGTCTTTTTTTTCATGATGCAACGATGTTTGATAAACTGCTTCTTTGCACATCCTTTGTGGCTACACAACCATGTCCTTGTGGATACAAAAAGAATAAGAAATCATATTTGAATATAGTATAAAGTATATTTCACCTGTGTCAAATTGTTTCCTCCTGTGACAGAGACAAAACGATTTCAAAATCTATCACAGTCTGACAATGTATGCCCTGTAGCACTGAAAAGAATGTGCAAACTGGGCTCTTTTAAAAGCATAAGATGGGCAGCTCTCCGTCTTCCATTATGGGAACACAAGAGGATATTTTATAGATTTTAGTCGGTTGAACCAGGCACACTTTTCTGCCCCTGTACAAAGCAGCATCTAATGACTCCCCTACTCATCTGCCTCTTGCCCTTGCCTCTACAGAAATCTCACCTGTGCTACCAGTACATGATCAGATTTTGGGGCTGTGATTTTATTCATGGGTTATGAAGTGACTTGCCAATATCACTGCATCTCTATCCAGCTTTACTGTCAGCAACATCTTAGAAACCTTGAAATGTGTTCTATTTAGGGAGACGGATTCAGTAAGATCTGTAATACTAACAATACTGCTTAGGTAGAGCGACTTTGGGGAAGGATTTTTGTATTTGTGCAGCAAAAGTTCTAAATCTGAGACAGAGTGACAGTTTGTATGTGTATTCTTGGAGTATGGCTTCTTTTAATCATGTGGGAAATGACACATTTTTTGAATGTTAGAGTTTACTTCCCAAGAGAACCATTGCAGCATTCGTGTATTCCCACAGGCTTTCCTGCTCGGAATGCAAACCAGTTTGCAATACTTATTCATATTTTAATTGCTCTCATGAATTCCAATTTGCAAAAGAATGTATGTCAGGTCTATACTTGGCAGAATAAAAGTTTTATTTCAGTCCTTTGAGGATGGTCACAAAAATCAATGTTACAATTGCAGGCTGTAAGAAGTGTAAATTTAACTTTCCAAAAATTGTATTTGCCACCTTTTTGCAGTGAATGAGCAAGACAACAGAAGAGAATTTATGGCTACCTAGGTGTAAAAGGAAGAGCCCCTATTAAAAAAAAGGAAATTGTAGGTAACTTATTCAACTGACTGAATCCTTTAATGCAAATAAAGGCCAAGTATGTAATGGTATCATTGATCCCAGGGATTTAGGATTTGTTTGTAAACATTTAAATATAAATATATAATTCTTATGCCTTCTGAATTTGTGCATTGATTTTATATTGATTATTTCCATTATCCTCGCAGTTTGTCCTAAAGAATCCATTTATTCATTCAATGCCTTGCTCAATCAGAAGGAAGAAAATATTAAGAAAGTTGAAGTCAAATCATAACTATTCGTCACACCCTGGGAATACAGGATCTGCCAAACTTTGCCTGTTGCAGTGTGTGTTTATTTTCAATGTTATTGTTTATGATGTTATAATGGTTTAGCCCAGTGTTCCCCTATGTTCCTTCTCCCAAGGTTCCTCCCTTGATTGTACCCACCCCCAAGAGCTGTCCCTCAACGTATCCCCTCCCTTTGTTCCAGCTCCTTCCCTGCCTGTCATTGTAACCCTACCCTTATTCCCGAACCTTCCCTGTCGGTCTCACCCTGAACCCTAACCATAACACCTGATGGGGATTCCCCTAATCTTCGATGCCCCGTTGGTCCATGTGACCTCCCCTTTCCTCCCCCCTACCCCAACTGGCCCTAGAGTTACAAACAAATCCCCTCATTCCTCCCCCAGAAATTCCCAATTGGTCACCTGTTTGTGACTGGTGACTGGTTTTTGGTTGTACTTAGCCCCGTGCATACTGGTGTTCAGGGCTTCTCCTGCTGTGAACCTCCAAGTTTAATAAACCCACGTTGCTGAAACCTCGAAGCAGAGGGCATGCTCCTTCTTCTTTATCCAATTCCTGACGCTGGTGAGAGACTCTGCACTGCTGAGCAAGCGGCTCAAAAGGTTCTGCCTTCAGTGCTCCCCACACTGAGGCAGTTCCCCACACCTGGCGCGGTGCCGGTGTGCCTCTCTGAGCTAGCCCGGGCTCTGGCGGCTACGTCATTTGCCTTTTTCCAATTTTGCAGATCACTTTGGCAGTGCTTTTTTCGTTATGTTGTACACAGGCACCACTTTATTGCAGCTCACAAAAACAATCCAGCATCCCTTGATGCAAGCTGAGGTACATATCTTAAGTGCATTTTCTTTAGTGCTTCATCGGCATTTGTTCCTGCCACTCAGTGGAATAATATGACAGAAACAAATGACAGTGTGCTTCCTACTTGCTAAATACAAAATGGTCTGCACACAGCTAAGAGAGCTCTTGCTTGTTTTGTTTTTGAAAGTGCTTTGTGGAAAATCAAATGCTAGTGAGAGACAGCATTTCTTTAACTGTTTTCTGATTTAATGTAGACCTGACAGATCTTCTGGGAAAAGGAAATCAGTCTATTTCTTTTTTTTTAAATATATATTTATGAATTTTTAGCCTTTTCATACCACAAAAAGTGACAGATGCAAGTAGAATTCATATAATGTGAAATAGATAACTCCATATCATTGATATACAAAAGTAAGGAGCAGTGCCATAAAGAAGAAATCCTTAAGAATATTAAACAAGAAAGTCTGTACTGTGAAAAAAAGCAGCGTAGCAGTGATTAACATCATAATTGTATTCACTGTGTAGGTTGTGTTTTACCAGTAAAAAAATTTAAATAGAGCAAGCTAATATTTCTAATTTACATTTAAATACTTTCTATAAAACAAACAGTCATGCAATTAATACCTGAGGGAATACATCATAAATACTCTATTTAGATATTGCCAGAGTACTTACAATATAGAGACTACTTATTTTTATTATCTGGTTTCAAAATTCATGATAATTTATCTCTTTGCTTCCTAAAATTCTTAGTTTCTTTTCAGTAAATTTTAATGGAATTTAATTAGGAATTAAATCAATGAGATTTAAGAGCAATCAAATATTGTGGCCCAGGAAAGTGGCAAACACAAAATCTCAAAATAAATTTCATCCAAAGGTCATTAAAAATGTAGCGGTGACTACTTATCTTTTGAGTGCAAATACGAAATTTCCCTTGGAAGTTATGTTCTTGATATGCATTTCTGATAGTTTACTTTTCATGTATAAAAAGTTCACATTTTGCATTGCAACAGTGTGAAAACCTAGTTTGAAGAAGAGTTGAGACTGTGACTTCGCAACCCAGAAGCAATTTTTTTTTTGCTGAAAAATCATTCATACATCCAGAAAATACTACAGAAGTCTAATGGAGACTTCCTAGATGCTAATTTGTTAATATGGAAAAAATTAAGCTTACTTATTATGTGCCATGCATCCTGACATAATTGTAATGAACACTGTGAATTAGACTGTGATGGAAAATGCTAAGGATGTGTAGCTAGAACATTGTGAAATTGTTTATTTTGGGAAAACAACTATATTCTAGGCTAGGCTTTTTTCATTTTTGACAGAAAGCCTCAGGCGGCTGAGAGACTAAAACAAAATAGTAACTGTGATCACTACCTTCAACCAACCTTCTTTCCTGTGAGATGTTCACAATAAGGAGTGGCTGTTTTTATAACTGATTGCTAGCATTTGGGAAATAGAACAGAGGGACATAATGCCTTCTAGATTTTCTTGCTGCCAGAAGATTTTGTAAAATGCTTCCATTCCCCTCACAGAGATAAAGAAGGAAAAGGGGCCATTCTCTTTTATTCGCGGTGCGAGATGTCAGAATGACCTGTGCTATTCTTGTCAGGTCCCTGTGCTTGTGTGTGCAAAGAGCGGTGCACTGATGTCAGCAGTTTTGTAATCCCACAGACCAGAATCATAGAATATAGAATGGTTTGGGTTGGACAGGACATTAAAATCCTCTAGTTACAACCCCCCTGCCGTGCGCAGGGACCCCTTCCACTAGACCAGGTTCCTCAGAGCCTCATCCAACCTGGCCTTGAGCACTTCCAGAGGTGGGACATCCACCAGTTCCCTGGGAAACCTGTTCCTATGCCTTACCACCCTCACAGTAAAAAGCTTCTTTCTCAAATCTGATCTAAACCTGCTCTTTTTCGGTTTGAAGCCATTTTGCTTTGACCTGTCTCTACATGCTCTTGTAAATGTGTCTTTCCATCTCTCTGGTTGGCTCCCTTCAGATACTGGAAGGCTGTTACAAAAGTCTCCCGGGAGTCTTCTCTTGGCTGAGCAACCACAACTCATACAGAAAGCATCTCATATTGTGGTCATTCCAGCAAAGTGTTAGTACATAAATGCCAGGGCAAGACAGCACAAAAACATTTTTCATATTTTACCATTTTAGATAATAAAATGTTCATATGGTTTCTAATTCACTTTTTATATGATGGACAAATAAATAATATTACATTTGCATCTCAGTCTGGATGTTCACAACCCCTCAGAATACTCCCATTCTTACTCTTGCTAGATCTGAATATAGGAGGAGTCTTTTGGATAATTAGGAGGAAAAAAAAATAGCCTTTCAATCACAGAAATTTAGACCCATTCTCAGAATTTTGTAAATTCTGGTTGCATAACTATTCTTTTAATAGTTGCATAGCAGCAATTTATACATAATTGTCTTACATAAAGTCAGACTTTCTACAGCAAACATTCATTTGTTCTGGAGAAAATAAAAACTTGTCAATTTATTCCAGTCACATAATCTGCAAATTTGTCTGTAAATATGTCTCAGACTAGGGTCCCCTATTCTCAAGATGTTTCATTCTTCCACCGATTTTTTTCTAACCTGAGCAGTGAAGTCTACCCAGATTTTACTTTAATGGATAATAAGTTGAAGCAGAGAGAAACTAGGTATAATTAAGCCCTGCATTTTTAACAGTTTTCCCCTTCATATCTTTACTCCCAAACCATTCTTTTTCATCTATTGATTTTCCATTCCATGCTGTCTGGCTGCAATTTGAACATTTTCTGAGATAAGAGTGAAAGGTTTTTCTTGTGATACTTCCATGAGGCCAAACACTGACTCATTTCTTCTGTATATCAAAGTCTGAAATAGATCAAATAAAATCAATCTGAGAAATATTTCACTCTCTCTTTTCTCCTCTCTTGGAGACATTGATGTATGTCTCTTGGGAAAAAAAAATATCCTGCTCTCCCATCCGTGGTGCAGACACATTGGTCTTGTCAGTGCACAGTGACTGATAATAATAATGGTTGAAATCACTTTCAGATATACTCATGACCAAATGTGGTCTAAACTCAACTTGAAACATTGTTCATGCTATAGTTGCTAGAGGAAAATGGTTCTGTTGTTCACAGTTTCTGTTATTACTGTTTTGTTGTTTTGTTTTGTTTTTTTTTTAATGTCC
Organism: Phainopepla nitens; assembly: GCA_013400175.1. Lineage (NCBI taxonomy): Eukaryota > Metazoa > Chordata > Aves > Passeriformes > Bombycillidae > Phainopepla > Phainopepla nitens. Next base: position 15,810 of record VXBQ01009496.1, read on the forward strand.
CTCTCTGAACTGTGCAATAAAACAGTAAGAAGACTGTGCTAGTGACAACCATGTTAGGAAATTCATGTCTAATTCAGATTTACCTTGCCATTTTTGAGATGCAGAGATTTAGTTATGTAGCTATAGATAGTTATATCTTAGGATCTATTAAACAATTGCATTTCACTTCTTTTTCTCTAATCTTTAAGAAAATGATCCATTATTTGATCCTTCACAGGGTCCCATGTTTATATTCTGAGCAGCCCTACCAAGCTCAGAATTGTCTATTTGTGCCTTTGGTGGTTTTAGCCTTGCTGTCATGCTGATACCATGTATACAGAGGCTTTAGTAAAGCATTAAGATAGATGTGACCAATAGAACACTGGCCAAAACAAGACCCCTTTAGGAAGGCTGGAGGTCAGCAGAGGCGAATTGTCTTACAGACTGTTAGATGACCATCTCAAGACAGCTCTTGTCAAACAATGTTTTCAAGATACTATTAGTTTGGAGGTAAACTTTTAAACAGCAGTGGAAGTGCCAAAGCTTAAACAGACATGGGACTGATTAGGAGTGCCCTTAATCAGTCTTAATATTAATGTCAGAGAATAAGGATGCTTTTGTGTTTAAAAAAGTGGACAGAGGCATAAAAATCTGAGGCTCAACTCGTTCCAGACATGCCTCTCACTTCCCAATATGATTCAATGATGCTTTTCTAATAGTAATATAAAAGTAACTGTACTCAGTCTCCATCTTAAAATTGGAACTGGCTATTAAGACAACTGAAAAGCCTCTCGTTTAACAGCTGACGTGAAGTGTTTTGTTTGTTTAGAAGAGCAAAAGAGAGGCTGAGAATGACTATGACCACTGTCTCTGAATAGCTTTTTGTGCTAAACTGCAATATGAGGAAAAATTGCTTAAATGAATATGTTATACTGGTAAAAGAGCTTCTGAACACTGGAGTGAGATAGGGTCGTGCTGGAAATACTCTTGTCTTTATAGCACTGAGGTTGTGCAACAATGTTTCAGAAGGAGGACCAGTAAAAGAGTTCATTAGTTCTTAGATAATTTATGAAAGGTATAGAACATAATTATTCACCATGAGAAAGTATGGGATTTACAGATTTTTCAATTCTTGTCCCTGTGGTCTGGACAGAGCAACATAAAGATGAAAGCTGATCAAAGGAGGTGATTGTCCTGCGGTACTTTGCACCAGTGCTACCTCATTTTGAGTACTCTGTGAAGTTTTGGGTGGCAAACTACAAGAAAGATATGAAAATATTGGAGATTGTCCGAAGGAGATGAAGAGTCTGGAGAGGAAGCTGTATGAAGAGTGGTTGAGATCACTTGGTGAAGAGTCACTTGGTCTGTTCAGCTTGGAGGAGAGGAGACTGAGGAGAGACCCCATTGCAGCAACAACTCCCTTGTGAGGGGAAGACAAGGGGCAGGCACTGATTTCACTCTTGTGGCTGGTGATAGGACTCAGGTAATGAAGCAGAGTCAGGGGAAATTTACCTTAAATATCAGGAAAAGGTTCTTTGCCGAGAGGGAGGCTGGGCGCTGGGACAGCCTGCCAGGAGAAACAGTCACAGCACCAAACTTGACAGAGTTCAAGAAGCATTTGGACAGTGCTCTCGGGCACGTGGAGTAAACTATTGGGGGTGTTCCTGTGCAGGGTCGAGCTGGACTTGGATGATCTTTGTGGGTCCCTTCCAACTCTGGATATTCTATGATTTTTTGATTCTGTGACCCCATAACTAAGACTTTGTCATCACCCTCTATTATATTGCTGTTTCAGAGCAATCAAAATGCTTCTATTTCTAGGGCTGTTAATCTGACATTTTATGGATACTAAACTGTGTTTAAAATAAAGCAGCATATGCAGAGCTAAGATCAGCTGTTATTCCAATTGTTTATGAGATGAAAAGGTAACTATAGTGTTGGAGATACGGTTATCCAGGAGGCACAAGGAGCCGTGAAGTTTAAAATTAAAAATAGTATGCCATTGAAGTGTGATGAAGTTATAGAAGCTTTATGGCCATTTCTCTAGTAGGCTGCCTTTACTTTACAGGCCTTGGTGTGCCATTAAATTCACTGTGAAAAGCAAGCTGGGAAAGAGCAGAAAAATTTCATGTCAGTAAATAAATGGGGAATTAAAATTGTTCCTTGTGAGAGAGTCAAAGGATTTGGTTAATAACAATATTAATCTTTTTCTAATTCTGCCTTCTTCTTTCCCAGCTAGCATATGGATGTGGTCTTATTTTGATGAAACATTTGCTGGCAGTAGAAAATTTAAAGAAAGCAGATTAGCATTATGTACTGCAAACACCATGGTTTTCAGTGCTTTTATACCTTAAAAATATCAGTGAGGAAAAAACCAAATCAGTCTGAATTCCCAGGGAATATGGTAATGCCCAGATTCAGGAGAATCGTTAAGTCAAAGCTTTTCTATTAACTCTGACATACAAAATTAAATTTTGCCCATACAAAACCTACTATATTTCTTGCTGTTGAGGCCTACCAGCTTTTTAATATAAAATATAAAATACATACAGAAAGACTCAGGAAAAAATGAAGAAACAGTCTCAGTCCATCATGAGGTGACTAGAGGATAGGTTGCTTCTGGGCATTTATGGAAGTTGAAACCCAAACCCGTCACAGCCCCAGACTTGTAGGCCTCAGCTCTATGAATATGTTCTGTGGTCCCAGTTTGTTACTGCCTAAGCTTGAGGATTTACCCTGGGACCTTAGAGCGGCTGACAATTTTTCAGCTTGACTTTATTATTATTTTAAATCACTGAAATAATTAATTTTAAGAAATTCTTCATGCTTTGTTTTTGCTGTAAGGGATTTTACCAGACAGGTTTAGTGAAGCTTACCAAGCTTTAGTTTTTAAGAGGAAAATGGCAAGCAAGGCTTTTTTCTGTATCACAAACATTTTTTGCTGGCACTTGACAAATGAAGGTGTAACTGAAAAAGGCTTGAGAAAAGGAGATTTGTGAAGACACATGGCTAATTGATAATCCAGTTTGCTCATGCTCAAGAGAGATTTGAATCAGCTAGTCACTTTCTGGACAAAGCTTGTCATACTTTAAACCAAAAGATTCCCAAAAAGATAACTGATTTATCTTATTTTATATTATATTATTGATTTTATGCTATTCCATATCAAATGTTTTGATTACAGTTTGGAAAACATCATATCCCCGTGGCTTGAAAAAGGAATTCTTGAATGTCATCCAACAAGATAAAGTACATTGTTGAAATTATATCCATTGAAAAAGATTTCTGAAGGCAAAAGATTATGCAAGTTAGCAAGCAATTTAGCAAATTAGTGTAGAATTTCAGTAAGCATCCAGATTAAATCAGTGTGGAATTCTGTATTATAACTGTGGTGAAAAAAATTTTTATATTCTCATTGTTTTGGCCCTTTGAATGATCACCTACTGCCATGAGAGTACAGTGAAGATCACGTCGTGTCTTTGTGAGATATCTGCACTAAAAAGGGACAGCAGTGGTTCCTGTTAGTGTTCTGCACCAATTATTAGGTTCTATATTACTCTGAAAGCAAAGCTGTGATTAACAGGTCCATGAATTGATATTTCACTGTGTAGAAAACAGGATGCATCTGGTATCGCCTATGCTGTGAAAGGTGTTTGGCAACAGTTCTTTTTTGTCTTTTTCAGAGGTAAACACAGATGAAAATAGATGGGGGCATCACATGAATGAAGTTGTCTGTGACACCTGAGCGAGGTAGCTGCAGGTTGTAAAATCATCTCTTGTACTGAAGAGTGAGAGAGGGGAAAGATTAATATTGAGACACAGACAATGTCTCCCTCTGTCCCAAAGGCTGTTAAACAGTATTGATATGTACTTCTGGATCCCTCAAAATAATGCTAATTTCAAATTTCTAAAGCAGCTAAAGTTCATAGTAGGCATGTAATAAACTTGGGGTTCGAGGTGATAGTTACTTATTTTCAAACAAGATAGATAATGATATATAAACTAGAGTTTAGTGTGTGATGTAATACTTATGTCGGTATTGCATTTCATTACTGATAGCAGTGGAGCAATTTTGGATACCTCTGCTGTACAGTAGAGAACATTGACTATTATGCTTTCTGTTGGTGTATACCAGGAACAGATTTCAAATTTAAAAACCCCCAAACAAACAAAATACCCCAACAAACACTCCTAAACAATGGACTGAAACCCTGGTGTTTTTCTTACAAAAATGAGGGAGTTTTATTTTGTAGGGTGGAAGAGAAGTAAATTCAAAGCTTTATCATGATTTTGAATCATATTTAAAATAATCACATCTTGTGTCCACTGTAAGACAGGAGCCCAGATCAAGAGACAGCTGTGATATAACAGGCTGTCTGGAAAGAGGTAATTTAGTCATGTAGATTAAGTTTGTGCTGTGCCATTACTCCCAGATGGAAATAAAGCATAGGGAGCTTTTAGCCTATGGCATGCTATTGGTTGGCATCACACTTAGGAAAACATTTAGCAAAACACTTCCATGTGATTTCTTCATTGCCTGTTCTCAACATGGAAACTGATAAAATTTTTAGTGAAATATAAATGGTCATTTAATATGAAGTTATATTTTAGTTGATATAGTTATGTGTTTCCACTAAGGGACAATTGGTCAGTACATTGCATATTTTGTGTCTTCCAGTGTTTGCTTTGAGTAATAGCTAATAATACAGAGGAGTAAAGTACTGAGTCTGTCTCCTTGATATATGCTGTTTTGCTGCAACAAATGAGGAGTAGAAGATTAATTTTAATGTACCTACTAGAACAGAAAAAAATTATTAAATAAATTACTTCTTTAGATTGGAAGGATCAATTATATAATGAAGCAAAACCCTCCTGCAACACTTACTGATCTTCTCAGGGGTTTTCTGTGCCAAAAAAATTAAAAAAAAGTTTTTGTTACAAATTTCCTTCAATTGCTTTTACTGGGGTATTTTTCCTCAAAGCCTTATACAGTTATTGGCTAATCAACAAATAACACAGCCTATAATTAAAACCAAACTGAACCAAACCAACAAATCCAAACAAAATTATTATTTATTGTATCTGTTTTCTTTTCTTTAAAAAATGCAGACACCAACCTTTTTTACATACAAATTTTGCTTGATGTGAAAAAAACTTATAATGTCTTTTTGAAAATGCAAGGTTTTTTTATGGAAATCTTTTCTAATTCTGGTACTTTAGTCAGTAAGAACAAGGCCTTTGGAAAAATATTTTTAGTTCAGCATAGAAAGATATGACCTAAAAGGAAGTGATTACAGCTCATTGCAAGGTTTCCACCAGTGTTACCTTAGTCTTATAGGCTTCAAGGGTTATTACAGTGGTGATAATGACTTAATCACAACTAAATTTAGCTTGAGTTGTTATGTTTCAAGTAACAGAATGCACGATAGATCTTGTGCAAAGCTCCTTGCATATTGATATAGATTTCAAAGCAGCCCCTGTTCTGAATGTAAATGTATCTTTTAGAAGTTAGAAAAATACAAGCTTAGAAAGTACTTAGCACTCTGCCTCCTACTCTGTCTCTTAAATGTACAAAGTACGGTAGTATATAAAATTTTATAGTTATTTATATTTTGGGAGGATAGTACCTGATGACTGGAAAATATAAAAAACTGCTACTGAAAAGGTAAAAAAGTGATATAAGCAAAAATGGGTCTATTAAGTTGACCTCAATACTGAGAACACATTTCTGAAGCAAAGAACAATCAAGGATGGAGGAATTGAGAAGTGGTAAAGTGAGATAAATTGAAATGTTGATTATTAAAGGTGAATGGTGTTTCATTAATGTTAAGTACTTTCTGCTAAAATGATAAATTTCTTAGATGGAATTAATTCAGTGAGCTTCATCTGTATCAATTTAATTAAATATATTTTGCTGTGTTTTTCCACATGATATTATTGTCTATGGTGGAAAGTAAAGGGATTGATAAAAGAACCATGGATTGTCTGAGAAACTGTCTAAGAAGGCTATCATGGGTTATGCCAAAGGTATATTACAGGAATAACATCCCTCAGAAGCTGTTTCTGAGATTGTTCCTGTTTCATGCGTTCATTAGTTATGTCAGGATATGAACAAATACAAGTCTGCATGGTTTTTTAATTTGGGAGTCCTTGACACTGCCAAGATGACCAAAATGTTGTACAAGCAGGATCAAACGTTCTTACTGACTAAAGGGTTAGAAAACTGATGGCATAAAGTGAAAAAGTCTCATAGTCCAAATACTTCTCATTTGAAGTAACAATTAAATAGCTAGAAATAAAGGAGGGGAAAGAGACCTATCCATTTTGACTGATCATAACAACTATGAACCATCAATATGAAACAGCTTTGAAAAAATCTCATGAAATTCAAGGATGGAGTAGTTGAAATACTTTTAGGGTCAGAGGTGGGAATGATAATTCTATAAGATATTGGTAAAATTTTGCTGCATTCTGATGTACTAGTGATTTGGAACACATTCTAAAAGAGGTTAATAAAGTGATCAGAGCACTGAAACAACTGTATTATGAAGAAATATTAAAAGAGATTGGTTTATTTGGCCCAGTTTGACCAAATAAGGCTAATGTGTTATATGACAATTCTTCATATTTGAGGCAACTAGAAGGAAACAAAACAATTATTGAAATGAAACTTAATATTATAGAAGATCAAATGTTTAAAAAATAGTTGAGAATTAATTGGATTGAAAGGTTGAATATGACACCTAAATTTTCAAAGAGCAACATTTTGAAAAGCTAGTTGTGGCAAGGGGAAATTTCTCCTTTTCCTCTTACTTTTTGTTTAGTTCATGAACTTGTGGAAGAGAGCATGTAACTAAAGGATATAGCTAAGTATACACATTTGGTTTGGCAAACTGAATTTCTGACATGAAACTGCAGGTGTCTAATGTGTTGATATCTCCAACAGGATCTGATGGAAAATAGTTCATTTTCTTTTCGTGTTTTTAAGTTTCGTGTTTCAGAACTTCTGAATCTCTGTGAAGCAGCAATGTCCTTCTGACCCTGGAAGTCACTTTGCTCTCCAGTTCTCTTGGTTGTGATTTTTGTCCTTGGGAAACACAGGAGACTACAGGTGAGGACAGGAAATAGATAGAGGAAACTTACTGTCCTCTGCACACTATACTTTCTCAGCTTTCTGGTATTTCTGTTCATATGGTCAGGACTACACCAAACACTAACAAAAGCTGTTAAAATGGAAGATAGAAGGAAGAACTGGGATTAGTCTTCATCTCTAGTGCAGAACATGCTTTGTACTGTGAATCTTATTTAAAATATTCCTTGCTATTGCAGACACTTAGGACATCGGATCACAGTGGAACATGCCTTTGAATCCAAGCGATATTTTCCTATGTTACACAATGGCCGCAGATTTTTGACCTTTTACAGGAGTTTAAAGTTAGTGAACTTGGGTCATGGAAAGCATTTTTATGGCCAGTGATTCCTATCACATTCTTTGGCCTTTCTGAGGTATCCAGAAAGGCAACCTGCAATGGTACATGCCTGGGGTTCAGAAGTCAAGTGTCCCCTTTACCTTCTGTGACATTTTCAATTCTGTCTTAAAGATACTAACATACTCTTAAATTCATGAATTTTATAATTAAAGAAATGGAATCCAGCTCTATTAGTTGGATTTTACTTCTCTTTCAAGGAGCTTTCAAGAGTCTAGAGCAGTCCAGAACAGTATCTGGTGAAGATTTCAAAGCAAATTTTACTTCATGTGTTGATTGGGTATGGTGACAAAGGTACCATCAGCTTAGTCAGATATGAAAAATCCTAACACTTCTTTTTCTTCTGAGGAATTGCCTCTTAACAATAACTACGAGGTGGATGCCAGATTCAAAGCTAAGGTTAGATGACTTAGACATTTGTGTCTAGCTTTAGTTGCAGAAACTCAAATCCTAAGTACTGTTGAAAGTTGATCTCAGTAGAGAGGCTGTCAAGTCCACTGTATCAAGCCAGTAAGTTTATTAAATCTACAAGTTAATGAATATTAAAATGAAAATATATAAAAAAAGTTTTTCAAAATTTAAAGAGATTTGGCAGCAATTTGTTTATACCTGTTTATATGGTTACAGCCTCAGACTATAAGGTATAAAAGTATTTCTGTCTCCTATTGATTAGAAAGCCAGCAGGTGACTTGATTTGAATGAGCTGACTTGAAGTTCAACTTTCTCTTTCCATTCAGTGACAAAATGTATTTCTAGGTACAAAAATTAATTAGATTTTACAAATTTCTGTATAGTGCAATATCACTTCATCTTAGAGATAAGCTGTTTCAAATGAATCATAACCTTTCTGCTTAAAAGAAGAAAATGAAGGAGAAAAATGACAATGTTAATGTGAAATCCTTTCCCATTTTGATGATGAATTTCAGCACTCTTTTCTGCTATTTATTGTGGAATGGCAATATGGCATTCAGCAGCACAAAGACTGAGTTGTTTCTCACCATGTTCATCGGTGATTTTGGGTGCTCAGTACAGTTTTCACAATATAGCATTATAGAAGACTTCAAGTATAGATGTCTAAGTCCCCTTGGCTGAAATAGACACACAGATGTGCCACAAAAAACCTCATCCAACCAAACATCTCGGGAAGGATGAAATAACTGTGATGGTTATTCACAATTATGGTTATGGAACAGGAGTGAGAGCAATTTCAGAGCAGCCAGGGCAGGATCAGGCCCTATGACTGACTGGAGGCAATTGCTCTAAAGTACTGCTTCCGGGAATAAAATCCCTTTTCTTTTGTTGTTATTGCCATTTGGGTGAAGAAGAATTCACAAAGGAATTATTTTAACTGAAAGGCATATTAATTTTTTTTATTGCTTTTGCCTTAAAAACAATTTAAACTATTTTTATTAAAGCAACTTTACTTTCCTGTATACATACAAATATTTATTCTCCTCAACTCTCAAGAGCTTATTGATTTCTGTTGCTTTGCTTTCTTTTGCTTCTAACACAAAATCTCTTTGTTTTGCATTCTATCAAAAGAAAAAGCCTTTGGAAAGTTTGACAAGCTAGTGCACTATTGCCTAGTCTACCTACAGTATTCTTTAGGGATAAAGACATTTTGTGTTGGATTTAGATACTCTGTCTTCATACCACTGGTATGTTTTAAATTTTCAGTGCCTTAAATAGCAGATTAATAGTAATTACCTGTATAATATACTCTGGGGCTTGGCTATTGCGTATGTAACTCAGTTACATTGCATATGTAATATATTTGCTTTGAAGAGCATGGCAGGTACTGATATGAAGTGGTTGAGAGGCTGTGGTTAGAACAAGTGTACCTGAGTCCTGTATGGTGCTTCTATCCTTTTCCACATGGTGTTTCCCTTCCTGTCCCCGCTGCTGCAAAAAAATAGCAGGCTGAGAAGGTTGCATTCTACATAGTAGTCATCAGCCACAGCTCCTGGTCTGTCAGCAGCTCTGAGACGAAGTCATAAACAGTGGTAGCTGTTGATGGAAAAAATAACCGTTCCATGTGACTTAACAGCCAGTCAGGGGAGCCCAAGCTTAACCTTGGACACTTGGACCAGTACCATTGCACTCAAGTGTATAAATTACATGGTATTTGTGCTGAGAATATTATAAGGCAATATTTTTTCATTTTTGCAGATTAATAGCCTTTTTTCTATTCCTTAGCTTGAAACGTTTAGACCAGAAGTCTTTTAAGTTTTTAACCATCCTACAAAAACTAACACATTTTTCCTTTCTACATGAACAATTCAAGCTAGGAAGAAACCTGTTATAAACAGAATAATAAGCAAGTTTGGTAGAAACTGGTTTATCTGCAGTGCCTTGTTCTCACTTTTATTTCTTGCAAAAGCAGAGAAAAGGAGACAATTGAAAAGAAGATTTCTGTTTTACTGGGTTCCTGTTTTCTTTTTAACTCCAAAAAGGTTATAGTTGTTTTTGATAGCAATTGTGCTTTTCACTAAAGAAAAAGATTATTGCCTAGCAGACATTAACTTGTGTCATGAGGATAATTATCTTTTCTTAAATGTGAGAAATGTTTGGATTTGTGGCTAGTTAAATCTGTCAACGCTTGCAGAAGAGTTCAGTGTGATTTACAGGAGGAGAACACTAAGCCTTCAGAGGTCAGTATCTCTTTATTATGCTTACAGTTCTTGTGAAAAAATGCATTTTGAAAGCCAGCATAATCCCAATGAGTAATCGCTTTAAGAAAACTTTGGCAATGTATTCCTGGCCTGAATTCTTCCCTGACATGAATGATACAGCCCACATAGATGATTATTTGTTACCAACTACCTACAGACTGTAAATCACCCAAAACAGAAGCAAGCATAATGCTTGACAAAAATAACCCATATTTTCAAATTAAATTATTGTTACTTTGGTTCGGTAAGATGAAGCCAAATTAATCATTGCTTTTTGGAATACTGTCTAAAGTCTAGAAAGAACTTGACGTCTAAATCTTTAAATTTATCTGAAATTATGCATCTATATACATTCTAGGCTGAAAGCAATTAATTTGAAAACACCCTGGACTATTGCAGTTGTTTAGAGAGCATTTTGGAGAAGGAGAGATGTTATCCGTGACACCCATGAGTCATTTTCTCTTTAGAGTTGTTACCATTGGTGGCGAGAAGCAATTATAATATTTAGCTAAGATGCCTTACTAATCTTCCCTAAAAATGCCACTATCGTTGTTCATCCTGACACAGTCCCTGCTCAAATGAGATTGGTATTTTAGAAAGCAAGAGAAAATGTGTATTTCACTTTTGTGAAAGCTTTTTGCAGTTACTGTGCAGGAAGTTTTACTTCTGTACTGTACAGTTCTTCCTGAGCACATATATAAATGACACTGCATAGCATAACAAAAGATCTCTTACTCATTTTCAGTAGTATAGCAGCTACATGGAGACAAGCTGAGGATTGTAAATTCAGCTAGATATGAATTCATATAGATCTAAGACAAAAATGTATGGCATATTTATTGCATTGGTGAATTCATTCTGGAAGTATAACAATTATTAAATCCATTGTGTTGGCATAGATGACGGATTTTTCTTCCAACCTTACAGCAGAAAAATACATACCCAAAAGCCCATTTAAAAGCCAATTTAGAAATATCACCTGTTTTAAAGCCAATATTTAGAAATAGAAATTAAGGAGGTTATTAGGAAGAGAAGGGTGGGATTTTTTGCTGATATATATAATTATATAGATATATAATCAGAAAAGTCACTTCAGTAAAAGTGTTTGGGTCTAGAATCTATACTTTAAATGTTTTTAAATGAATTTCTATTTGTATCTCCTTTTGAAAACTGCAATTGCTCCTGCAGTTTCACTGCCCAAGCAACTTTGCTTCTGCCGGGTATTGTACTTATGAACCGGCTGACCTGTTTGATATTTTATCTTGAAAATTTTGATGTACAGGCTAAGATAATAAGCAAGTGCAGACATTTTCTAGCATTGAATATTTCAATCTTCCTATAGCAGTGCAGTTTAGAGGTGTGATGGCTTGGTGTTGATCTAAATCAAGGACTTAAATACTCAGTAACCGTAGATAAACCAGATACCTTTAGGAAGTGAATACACCATTTGTAGCCTGATGCTCAGTTACTGAAATAATCTCGGAAACACAACTGATTAAGAATGTACTGTGTTTTCTCTTCCTTTAGCCTTTGTAACATACAGGAAAATAAAATCTTTCAATTAGAAGATAAAAATTGAGACCATCAATGACAAAAAAAAATTAACTCTAATATTTACTTTCCTTACAGGAAATAGAAGAGGAAAATTGTTTATTATCCAAATACTTGATTAGAAGAAAGTATTTTAAAGGCACAACTCAAGTACATGCCTGAACTTTTAGTATTTCTGCTACAAATAGACAATTATCCTTAAACAAAATTCTAAAATAAATTTTAAAAAGAAGAAATTGACTGGAATTAAAATTGTACTATCATCTTTTAAGGCTATAGGCCGATCAGGTCCTGACCCTTTTCTGACACTGAGTTGTAGGCTGATTTAATTGAGGCACTTTGAAGATACTTTTTTTCCTATTAAGTGGTTAGATTTTGCCATACAGGTCAAGGCCTTATTATTATGATGCCTGCTTCTCTTGTATTTTTATGATATGTATTCAGTTTAAAGGAAAAAATGACAAACTGATGTCAGGTGACTATGCCCTTTATTTTCTTACCAAAGTCTCATAACTGGTCCTTCTGCCCTCTAAGTGATAAAGTCAGACGCAGAAATATTTGCAATATGTTCAGAAACACAAGTATCGCTTTTATTAGAGAGCCCATCTAGAAAATGTAAGCTATATTATTTTTAGCAATTACAGCATTTTTTGACCCCAGCTAGATGCACTCACATCATTACAGATGATAGAGATAAATGAGCATTGTGTCAGAACCTGCCCCCAGTGCCCAGTCTTTTTCTGTTTCATCTTTCCTTTGTATCTCTCTTTCTATTGTCCTACATACTCTGTGTTCAGTTCCTCTTTGCTGCTTTGCAAAGAGAGTACAAGTAAGGTGAATAAGCTGTAACATATTAGCATATCTGATCAAGAATGCTAAATATGTAACAGCTCAGCTATAAATGACTACAGAAATAGAAATGTAACAGAAAATCAGTGCTTTTGTTCTTGTGCAAGTTTGATTTAGGATTCAAATTTATTGCAGTGAGCCGTGAAGGTAAGAAATCAATAAGAACAGGATGCTAACTCCAGCAAGAAGATTGGAGTGTAGCAAAAGCACAAGATTTTTCTGGTTTGCCAAGAAAGATCTGCTAGTCCCATCATTGCATTATCCTCCCTGAATTCTGCACAGTAACAGGAAGGGAATATATACAGTATTCAGAAAACAAATGAACTTTAAAACACTGCAGAAATGAGCATAATGGTGTCATATGAGAAAGTTCTCCACTTTCTCATCTGCTCTAAAACAGTGTGATTATCATGAATTATAATTTTCTGGAACAGGTTCTCTAATCTGCATGAAGAATTCTTGTATTCCCGACAATGCAGTGCAGTTGAAAAGCTGAATTAGAAGTATTGTTTTCTGTCTTCTTGTGTCTCTTCCTATCCTGATAACATTTTGTGAGAAGGAAGAAGAGGAAAGTATTTGAGATAGCATAAAATAAAACACTAAACCCCCTAATTTTACAGGCTAAAATAAGGAGAAAACACTTTTTAAACTACAGGTTTTGGTTAATAGTAAATATATTGTATTTCTGAAGTGCTGCTCTGACCTGATATTTGACTGCTTTCAGCACAGTTCACCTTTCAGGAAAACAACATGAATGGCAATACAATCCCTCACCTCACATCAGGCCACTCCATTGACAGAAGGGATTTGGAGAGAAAACAAATATCTAAATTCCTGGCTAGGCAGGTTTGTAAATGTACCCTGAAATCAAAGAAGGTTAGAGTTATGTTTGGGGAATAACCCATACAGTTTCCTTATACTTGAACACTGGGTGTGCACCCCGGTGAGGGTGATGCCAAAGAACAGTACTCGTCAGGGGTGGAAAAAATGAACATGAGAATGACCAGAAGTATCCTTCAAGACAATCCATGTTTCCTTCAAACTTTTGCACATTTTTTTAAATCCAGTATCTCATCCCTTACTTTTAAATTGCTTGGGGCAATTTCTTAAGTGACCTGCATATTACATAGCTTCTCAAATGACTCATGGAAGAGGTGCATGGATCAGAGGTGGGGCCAAACCTGCTGTACTTCGAATGGTCATTTGCTGAGCAGTACTGTGGGGTTGGATATATCCTGTTTAGAGTTAAAATAATCACACTGACATATTAGCAGGGAAAAGGTATGCCATTGTCACATACAGAAATAAAGCTGTATTATGGCAATATCCCTTTTAAAAGACACAAAAAAAAGGAAAAGAAAATGTTTTGGAAAAAACACATCTCTTGTTTACCTCAGCTGTATTTGGAATAACATCATATTGCATCTTTGTTGCAGGATAGGAATTGGTTTAAAAAATTACCTACTGGAATAAAAAGGTCAGAAACCCCTGGATTAAATTAAAGGCATTCAGCTTTTACATTTAATTTGTGTGCATTCAAATGCAACCTTCATTTAAAGGGCAGGACTTTCTGTTTCATTGTTAGTTGCTTTCTGTCTTTTAGTGAATCTCACCACTGTTTTTCTGGTTTTCTTGTTCCTGCACAAGATGTGCAGCTTCTTCCGAGAGAATTAAATTACATATGCAACTGTAGTGAATGACGATAATGGGGGTGGGATGAGTGAATTGCTTTGATGTTTTCATGCAATCATTTATGTAAGCAAATTTTACATTTATCTTGGTTCCTCATAGTTTTAACAGTGGTGTTTGCCAAAGAGCACTTTTAAAAGTGGATAAAGTATTAAAAAATGATAAAACTCTTTGAAAAATATTTAGCTGGATGTCTACAGAGAGGGAAGTGATTAAAATAAAAAAAAAAAAAAGAATATAAAACTAGGAAAGATTACATTTCCAATTTGGAAAAGTTTCCCATATAGACTAAAAAAAACCCCAAACCCCACAGTTATGAAAGCGTCACATTTTCAAATTGAAAAGTTCCCTAATAAATCATACATAACTATTAATAAAAATAGGATGATTCCAATTTATAAAAATATGAATATTCCTATTATATTAATAGATCTTTGGAACAAATCTGGTTTACATTAAATTCTTAGGTAACACCTGAAATTATACATGAAGCAATAAAATATTTAAAATATTGATTCTTTTTTTTCTGAGAAAGTGATTTCCTACCAGTGCCAGTCTTCTGCAACATATGACAATAAATTGCACTGCTTCCCAAGCTTGGACACTTAGTGGTATCCCTTGAAAAACAGATAGTTCATTGCTGTTACGACAAGACAACAGGAACTTTACTAATAAAAAACTTGACAGCAAGCAGAAGGTCTTCTATTCTGCAGTCTTTTCCAGAATCCTTTTTCTACCTTTGCCCTTCTCTGTAGTAGGTGAGTGCTAACAGAACCATGTAAACTTGCCTTTGAATTCATCTGAATTATCTTCTAAAATTCACTGCACTTCAGGACTTACCAATATTTTTGCAACACTGTCTGCACTGCAGGACTGAAAACTCTTTTAAGGAAAGATAGTGCTGTACAATTTTGAACTGAATAAGGAGCAGAGGACACATTAGCCCTAGAGCATTCCAAGGAATTACCTGCAATTCAGACATGTCTAAACCTAGTTTTCCTACTCTAATCTAGTAGGGAATAATTTTCCCTAGTTTATTTACAGGGAAAATATTTTATTTTCTTCTCTTTATTTAATTTTAACTGTGCTAACTGCCAAAACTAATTTCTGTTCTTTTAGTCTTTGTTGGCTGGACTTCACAAATTTTTTTTTTTCCTTTTTTAAAAAAAATAAATTCTACTTCTTTCTGATTAACTGCAGAATTACCAGTGTAATGAATGGGATTCTCAGTGAATTAATGTATGTTCTCATTGTGTATGCAGAGATACCAAGCAGCAGAAGCAACAGCTCTGTCTCATATCTTATATGACTTCTTTCTTAATTACTTTACCTTCCATTTTATGGTTCCTCATAAAGTCCATGTGATAGAAAGCAGAAATACAACGTATAAATCAGTGTGCTCCTGCCCTGGGTACCTGTGCTCAGCATGAGAGAAGTTCTGTTTTTATTGCTCCTTCTTCCACATGGGCATTGCAGATAGAGGAGAGTATGGGAAATTACTCCTTTTTAAATGCCAGCAGAACAAAACAGCTCCATTCTCTGCAGTAAATGATGGAGCCCAATGATACTGAATTGCTGCTACATATCTTAGCCTCTTTTTCCAGAAGTGCTTTTATTTTTAATTCCAGCAGCATCAGATGGAAAATACCCTCAGGCATTTTCCATGCCAAACTCTGGAACCCAAATCTGACTCCTGGCAGCTCCCTCTGGGTCCCCTCCATGCCCTGTTCTTGGATGCATTGAGGGGCAGTGTTTTGGCATAATAACAGGGAGTGGGAATGTCAGAGCAGGCAGATGGATGCAGATGCCCGAGGCTGTGGTGAGTCCAGAAGCCAGTTTGTCTATTTCGTGGGTGAGCGGACAGTGCCTTGAGTACCAGACATTTCAGATGGAAGGAAAGGCAGAAGGAAATGGTTTTGACCCAAACAGCATTTCCTTAACAACAAGTTAGACCTGAACCTGTGGATGGTCATGTTTAGAATTCTCTGATATTCTCTAGGAACCCAGTGGACTGAGGTACAAAGTGTTAGCTTTACATGGGCTGCTTTGTGGAGACAGTAAATGGTGTAACTCTTATGTTGATATGTTGGTCCTATAGGCAAATTAAGCTCAATCTTTACGGGGTTTTCCCTTGTGTTGTCCCTTGCAAGGTGAGGAATACAAAGGAGGGTGTATTTGCACCAGCCTTTGGTATCTAATTTGAGTAACTGGAAAAAATACACGTAGTTATGAAATATTCAGCTGCAATATGAACATAAAATTGCACAAAAAAAATCTCAGTTCCCATTCTCTGTAGGCCCATTGAGCCCCACTGGTGAGGCACAGCAGGATTTTCTTTCCAGAGCACAGACTCCGGACAGCAGCCAAAACAGGAGTCTCAAGTTGAGGGGTGTGTATCTTGTAATAACTAATAGCAATCTCAGAGTGTATTTCTTATTCGTTAGGTTCTTTTAATCCCTTGATTTTGTGATATGATAAAAGACTTTGGGACAGTTTTATTCAAACACTAAAATGTTATCATATCCAGGATAATCTAGTATAGAGTTCTTGGGAATGTGCACATATGCTGCATACCCTACTGTACTGGAATCAATGATTTTTAATAATTATTGATCTATATTATTTACATATTTGATAGTTTTAAGTACTTCTAAGTTTTCTGAAAATTTTCAGATAATTTTAAACTGCAGAGCAGTTTAATCACAGATCACTAACACGAGGCAAAACTAATTTGGTTAAACCTGCTTATACCAGTGTGGTTGGTTTTTTTATGGTGTGAGGTAAGGCTAGTAACCTTCCTGTAATGTCAGAGAGGTAATTATTGCTTGTCAGTTGTGTCAGCACATACTGTTTTTTATTGTTCTTTTTTTTCTCTCCTAAACCTTTTCTTAGTCTTATTTATCAGATATATTTGCAAAGTAACATGGAATCTAAAGGACCATTTCAACCTTGAGCTGCATAAAGCAGAGATATTTATGCCTCACGTGGAACAGGCAGATAATAGACCCTATCTATATAGTGCCAATGAAGGTGGAATATTGCACTGAGAGTTTTAGACACCTTATTTCTTGAAAAATGTAGACAAACTGGATGGAGTTCAGAGAAAAACAATGGATAATAATCATGAAGATGGAGAGATTGCTACATAAAGAAGTATTAAAAGAGACTCAGCACTCAGCTATTATGAAAAAAACCTTTATTTTTCTGAAGATATATTCTCCAAACCTTATATATAAATATAAACTTACAAATGTATAACTACCATACCATTCATGGTATTTTCCATTTCATGTACCAGTGGCAAACAAAATATGTTTTTCTGCAGACTGGAAGTTAGAGAGCAGGCAATTCAGGAGCTACTGTGGGCATCAGAGTAAACTTCAGCAGGAAGACAAGATGTCTTTCCTCCATCACGCTATGTTAGTTAATCTGAAAAAAATTATTACACTGGTTCAACTCATTCCCCAAATAAGCAAGAACTTCATGTAAGCTTCCCTCATACAAGCTATGATGCAAATGTAAGCATAGCATTAATATTTCACTTAGTAATTCAGTATCCCAGTTCCCAGTAACTATTTAGAGCTCAAAAATGGATAAAACACATCATACTGGCTTCTTGAATAAAGAACCCTTCTTCTGCTCTAACATCAAGCTTAAATCAACCTGGAAGTCAATTCTGAGATAATCCTAGCAATTTTTTATGCTTTTGCACAACAGCTGAGGGGAAAGCCTAAATTTACTTTCTTACCTCTTTTGAGGAGTTAGTCCTGTCTTGCTACCTTTGGAGTCATTGGAAAACTGGCAATGGCTCTGAATGAACTGAGGCAGCTGAGGCAGGACAGTTATGTGGGAATATAGCAAGGTCTAAACTTCAAGCAAAATATATCCAAAATGAACAAATATATACAGTTTTATACTTCATTAGGTGTGTTTTTCCCTAATCTGTTAAAACGTATTTTGAATTTTGTCCGATATATGAGAAATTAAGAAATGCAATGCTATACCTTGCTTGCATGAGAGTCTACACCTAAGGTCACAACCTTATGTAAATGAGACTTGGTTTTAGGGTAAAGGATAGTCTGTTTAAAGGGCTTGAGTTTGAAATGATTACTATTTCCGGGTCTTAACATCTGAGAGGCCTGGAGTCTATAAGAGATAAAAGTACCTCGTCTGCAGATTTATGCACTGTGACATAAATCAGAATAGCTCATTGAATTTCATGAAAGGACACTGATTTTACATTTGTTTTCTACCAAACTTGAGTATTTAAAATGACAAATGTGTTGGGGAAGTGACTCATGAGAATTATCTAGTGGAAATGAAGCTATTCACTGCACCTTTAAAGTAGAAATGATGGTGACACATGCCACAGATTCTGTGTTGCAGATAAGTAAGTAGCGGAGACTTAAATGAGACCGCAAATCACTTACATCCTAAACTGGGCACTGAATGCAGGGTTCCAGTGGTGAAAGTGGAATTGTGTCAAAGTCACTGTTCTGTGCTCTGTGTTCTGTGCTCTGTGTTGTAGCTAAATTGTCACTTCAAGTACAGAAATATGATTAAATCTGTAGTGTCAAAACAGTAGCTGAGGGTGCGTATTTGAAATGAAGAAATACACGCTGTTGGTTGCAGGTTTCTTTGTTTCTTAAAGATTGGGAAAAATACTGTGAAGGAAATGGAATCCTGAAGTTTTTGATTTCCATTGGGAACTGTATTACTTGGCAGTTGATATGTTTCTCATCTTCTAGAAATAGTTATGTATTCAGGCCCTTGGTTAAATTGGAATATTAAGATTTCTGACTTAGTGTCATAACTGTAAAGCAGAAATTCTGCAAGCTAGTGGCAGGTGTGCCCTTGGGGGCCCATTCTATGGGGTATTCAAAGACAAGAGGGAGACACTTGTGGCTGTGTTGGTGTCAGGAGGTGTGTCACTCTCCGGCTTTGTTCGCAGATGCAGTGTTTCTTTCCGGGGCTGTTAGAGAAGAGCTGGCACTTGTGCACTGAGTGGGACAGCTTGAACAGTGGCCTCTGGGCAGGCTGAGAAGCTGTCTCACTGATGTCAGCATGTGTACCTGGCACTCGGCTGGAGACAGAGTTAATCGCATCAAACACAGAGCAGGAAGATAATGCAGAGACGAGTGCTCCCCATTGGACTGAGGGAGTTGGAAACAATGAAGCTTTGCAATAATATATTCATCCCCCAGCAGATGCAATGAAAGCAGGGGAACAGGTTCACACTGAATGGCTTCTGGCAGAGGAGCTTTCATGTCCTGAAACAAGCGGGTACAGAAGAACCACCCTGCAGAGAGGTAGCTTTGAGGCCCTGTGGCAGGTGCAGCCAAATCCCAGTATCAACAGCCGGCTGCCTCCTCCTCCTCCCATGGCCTCACACAGCTGCAGAGGCAGACCCTCCTTCTGGCAGCTGCCACCATGGTGAGAAATGTAAGTCTGTGATGGCGAGCTGAGAGATGCAAGGCATGTAAGTATATCCAATGCACTTTGTATCAGCCAGCCATATTTTTATGCTGTCAGTCAAGGACAAGGAGGTCAGCTTGGGAAAGGTGTAGGAGTATTTAAGAGCAAGGCAGTTAGGGGTAAGAGGTAGGAAAAAGTTTGTTTCACTGTAGAAAACATGGGTGAAATGCTGCATGCATTCCTAATCACTCATATCACATAAATATGTTCTTGAGAAGAAAAAGAGTCAAGAAGGTCTGTGATAAGATGAAAAAGGAATAATGAATCTGTCACATACAGGGCAACTGAAAGACTGAGTCCTCTTTAGCCTGAAGGCTAAGAAGAGATATGGTATCTTTTTAGAAGTGCATCACTGGAGAAAACATCGAGGTAGGAGAAGAGCTGAGAATCTCTAAATTGGCTGGGAACTTAAACCTAACCAACAAAGCAGTAGGTTCTTGCTGTGGGAATAATAGGGTAAAAAACCCCTTTGCCTTGTCAGAAATGAGGGCCAGTAAATATACAATGTCATGCTGCCTGCTTTATTAGAACTCTGTTCATGAAAACAAAGGAGCCTGTGTAGCTTTCAGTTCCTTGAAAAGGATCATTGAGAAAAGATGAGAGAAAACAGGTGCATGTTGTAGAACACCATTGTATTTTCCGTGAGGCACCAAATAACCCGAAACTTCTGAAAAACCTCTGGACCTAGCACAGCTAATGATATTGCAATGTTTCATAGGTGACAGGTACCTCTGTTAATAACCACAGAAGTTTTGCCTCTATGAAGAGCATAGAATTAGATCTGTTCAGTTCTGTAATAAGGGGGAAGGGGTGTATTTCAATTGTTTAGTATTTCTTTGGCATTCAAGTGATTGCCAATTGCAGAGATTAACATATGAAGCCAGCTGTGCCGCAGTGCAGGTTTCTGAGCTGAATAATAAACTGAGGTCACTGCATTTTAAGGATTACAGAATGCTATTTCCATGATCCCTGTATTTGTAGCAATAGTTTGGTTTGAAAAATTGTGTTCTGATAATAGCTATGATAGCTCATAAGAGCTATGTTCATTCCAATATTTGGCTAGTAATGAAATATATCATCACAATACATGGGAGACATTTTTCTTATTTTTAATTATTATAGGTATTTTTTTTCTTTTTAATTAATGTAGGGGGTGTAATTGATGGAATCTGAGCCAGGAGAGAGAGTTGGGCTCAGCTGTTTACTAGTGGACTCAGGGCCTTACATTTAAATGAGCTGTTTTGTGGCCAATATCACTTAGAACACTGAGGGTCAGGTGTAGCTTCAGTGTAGTTGCAAATAAATTGAGGTTTATGATACCTTACACCAGCTGAACCTAGGCCCATCCTATTTTGGCATTCAAGACAAGCAGTTCATACTCACAAGTTAAGACTTTTCTGTATAAAACTTCCATTAACGCTAGCTCATCATACAAATCCTGCTAATGCCTCTCAATCCACCTGTGTGTTTATGATGAAGGCTGGGCTATGCTGCCAGATTAGGATGTAGCTGTTTTGTGTCCTCAAAGCACATCAAATCCTCCAGTCTCTACTCCATTCAGTTCAATAAGTGCATCTAAATAAATTGAAGGATTTGAATATAGTTATTTTCTTTCTAATTTCCTTCCATGCACGCACTCTGATCATTATACTGGGATCTCAGACTAGGGTTCATCACAAACCATACACAAATGTATGGTTCATACATATTTTGCTGTGCTTTTAGATTTAAAGTTCAATATTTTCCTTGTCTTAATAAATGAGATTCCCTGCTTAATTTCTTCATTTTATATACTTCCTCAATATCACTCTTGCTGTTTTCTTCATCACTTCAGGGTCCTTTCCTTTCGCTGACAAATTTTCCTTCAGATACACCTTCATATTCAGGATTTATTTATTCAGGAATAAATAAATTCCATTTATTCTCAGGAGATGCAGAATCTCTTTTCATTCAGATGATGACCCAGGGACTACCTTTCCATTGTTCTCTTCAGTCTGTCTCTGTAAGCGTCCTGACGCATCCCAGCACATTTGACAGCAATTTTCTGGCATATGCTTCGGTAGTCAGTGTCATTGAAAAGCTCTTGTCAACCACTGAATTTCTAATGAAATACCATCATTTAGGGGAGAAACATTTTTAAAACAGTAGAAAGAGAGAAAAGGGTGTGGCTTTCTTTCTCATGCATTGTACAGGTTCCATGGACAGACAACTTGACATCTGTGGGACAAACACTTGAGACCTGCTTTCACCTGATGAAATGGTAACTCATGGCTCTGCAAGCCACTGGTGCCCCTCATCCCAGGTGCTGCAGCTGTAACCTACAATTATTTCCCTTCCTTTACTTGCCACAGTAACACAAGTGCACGTTGGCAGAGATGGATCTCAGTCATCACTGGAGGAGGAAGGAGGATTTCTTCTCATAGGCTTTTTCTGGCTTGCCAGAAGTATGGCACAGGAGTGGGAAGTAAAACTGATCTATCTTACCAATACTTTATTAGTATAGCTTCTACAGCATCTTGATACAGAGGAAATATTGTTCTTTATACGTTAATAGAGTTGAAAATATTAAGAGCTCAGCATGCATCATTTAAAGTGTCATTGAACTTTCTAAATACAGGAGGATGTTTTAGTTATTGCAAGTAGTGGAGTGTTGGCTAAAGGATTTTAACAGTGCCTATTATAACAGAGAAAAAGCAGTGAGCCATTTTTATCATGCATGAAAGCAAGTGGAGTGCCTGATAGTTTCCACATTAGATCCAAGTATTGGAGAAAAAAAAAGATCTAGTGAAAAATGCTCATGCTGAAATACACAAAGTCCAAAATTTTCTATCTTATATTCAATTGCTAAAACTTCTTTTAATGAGAATCTCTGAGACATGAGAATATGTCAGGGGACTTCAATCTTGCACTTAATAAGACAGCTGAAGAGAGCTCCCCCCAGAAAATTCTAGAATTAATATTAACTTTCAAATCACTCTTTAAATTTTTTGGTACACTGTTTGCAATACATCAGACATTTTCATTTTAAAATTGTAATCACCTAAATCATGAAGGGAATTAATTTCTAAAAAAGGTGAAAGTATAAACAAATTATCTGTCTCCTAATTCACCAGCTTAATATGTTCAGTAAGTCAGAAATCCTTGTATGAATCCAGAAAGCAGAAAAGAATATATTTCTGTTAATATTTTTCACAGGACATTTTTCCATGGAAGTACCTGCAAGGTGATTACCTCCTGTAGTTTCATGTCTCATTTACCAAGACCTTGTAAATAAATTAGGAGAAAGATGTTTTCTGCCACTCCATTAATAACAAATTTTATTGTCTAGCACAGTCCATACATTTGCCCATATGTAGACTGCTGAAGTTCTCTGTCAAGCTTTTGGTTTTTGCTGGTGTGTTCTATGCACAGTGACTAAAGAACTGCAGGCCAGAAGATACACGGAATAATGTGAAGGACAAAGATGGCAACTTCAGTTTTATACCTACTGTGAATCCCTGACATTTTTTTCAGGTCTTCAGATGACACATTTTGCAACTCTGTAAGTACCTTGTTATGGATTAACAGCAAGTTACATCTTCTGAGAATCTGCATAATATGCACATTTAGCATCCTTCAAGTAAAAAAAAAAAAAAAGTGATTTTCAGTAGGCATCAGGGACCTTTATAAAATTTTTCATTGAGACTGACTGTGCCCTGTTCCTTGAGTGTTTGCAGAGAGTGGCAGCTATATTAAATTATATGGGTCCAAATTGTGTTGGACACCTATATGATTTTTAGTTGGTTAGTCTACAAGATAATCAGACAGCTCTATTTTAAAGAAATTAAGAAATTTTATTAGGGGAAAGCTGTCTCAAAGCTGGAGGGTTGCAAACATTTTGAATGTGGAAGAGAAACTAGAATTAGGTTTTAAAACAGACCTCGGAAACTCACTCTCCAAAGGGTTGAAGAAATTTTGATGGGGATAACTGATAGCCCCTACTCTTACCTATTTTAAATACAACTATTCAAGGTGCAGAAGAGATTCTGCTTTTACAGCTATGTAAAATATGGCAGTTGCAGACAGCATTAAACCTGCAGCCAGTCTGAATTGTAGTATCATGTCTGATGTATATATTGACAGCTGCAGAGTACTTATAGGAATTACAACATACAAGAACTCTTGAATAAATTGATGTGTGGAGTAATCAAAATGACTGACCTGATATTAGATCCAAAATCAAGATATATCAGCTTTTCTTAGCTAGTTCTATCCATTTTAAATAAATGTGTTTTAATATCAGATATTTCAGAATAAGCCTAATTTTTGAGCTAGGCTCCATTTAAATGACTAAAGAAGCTTTTAAAGAAATACGCATTTTTTAGGAAGTTGTGATTGTGTTGAACTCAGAAGTAAGGCCAAAGTTCCACCTTAAAAAAAAAATTAAAAAAAAAAAAAAGGAAAAAAGATATAGAAAGAGAAAGAAAGGGGTGCTATTTAACACAAGGTATAGATAAAATTACTATACAAAAATATTTATTTTTTCTTCTTTTGTTATAAAATCTGCTGAGTTGAACCATGGAAATATATAGTTAAGAATATCATCCTTCTGCCAGTACTTAAACATATTAAACTTAGGTGATCTTGTGATTAGTTTGTTTAAGCCAAGTGGAAGCAAGAAAATTTACAAGCAAAATGCAAAACTATCACAACAGGATAGGAGATCTGCTCGACTGAGTCCTTCTTTCCTAGAGGGCAATAAGTGTGGCTAAAATAGAGAGGAATGGTTCAGAATGCAGTCATTCTAAGATATGGTAACATCTCTCTAGGATTATTGATGTTACTTTCTGAACAATTAACAAACTGAATGAAAATGCAGTAATGTTAATTTCATGAAGTAAAGCAATTTCATTCAGCTCTTGGAGCGAGGAGTGAAAGAATTACCCATGTAATAGGAATACCTGTAGGTATATCTATTTTTTAAAATATTTTTTAATTTATCTTTTAAATTAAAAATTAAATTTTTACTCTAAATCAGACAAAATAGAAACTTTTGTTTCTGATATCTACTATAGTATACAGATACATCTAGGGAGCAGGAAGCCAAATCGGGTCTATATTTTTTCACGAAAAAGGGTAAACCAGTACATTTGACGCTGGTTTTCAGAGTACCTTATAATTCTAATCATCTTTCCCTAATTAGTACTGTTTTTCAACCTATTCCACTGTTTATTGTAATTGGCAAACAGCCAATTCTAATTGAACAGCCCTAAAATTTATTAGTAACATAGTCATCACTTTTTATTCACACGTCTCCAGGTTTCTCCATACCCATATACTCCCTTTCCCCTACTCATGACTAGCTTATCTCCTCAGACAAAATGAACAAAACATCAATAGTAATTAATTAAGTTATTTACTTTTACTATTATTTACATGAGATGTGAAAAGATTCCAAATTTCATTTAGGAGGATAAGCAATTACAGGATATTCTGCTTGAATACCTTTAATAGGCTTAAAGAAATCCACAAAAAACTTAATTATTTTGATAACTCTAATGATTTCAAGTCTACTGAAACAAATGCATATTCGTGATTTTCCAACCAATATATTTATTCCATGGTGAACAATCTAATATAAAAATCTAATTATAGGAATCTTTTTTTTCACTGTCCATCATGCAGCCCTTGAAACAGCACAGTGATGAAATTAACTCCTTCCACTGGTACTAAAAGCTGCCATTGTAAATCTTTGATCCTAATTCAGCCTTTGTACATCTTTGATCCTTATTCAAAATGTGATGTTTGTATTTATATTACTACTGTAGAAGGGCTGGAGCCAGCATAGGTGAATATTGTAGAAGAATATTCACAAAAGAGGGCATTCTGCAAAAATGAAAAAAAACCCCAAACCACTGTCAAAATATCTTTGATGATTTTAGGAGCCTTTTGACTGTATTCTCTAGAATCAGCTGTTTCTACTGAAAATGTCATGGGAAGCAAAGTAGTATGTAGTCACTGAAGTTGGCTCCCCCATAAAAATTGGTTAATATGTAACTCACATCTCAACTTTAGAACACTTTTA
Source organism: Phainopepla nitens (assembly GCA_013400175.1). Lineage (NCBI taxonomy): Eukaryota > Metazoa > Chordata > Aves > Passeriformes > Bombycillidae > Phainopepla > Phainopepla nitens. The sequence continues at coordinate 41,576 of VXBQ01009496.1, forward strand.
AATCCATTTCTAATAAATGTTTACATGTGACTGCAAGCTTTTCTTTATAAAATGCAGCAAGGCTAACCACGTATGGAAAGTTACACAAATGCTTAGGAGCTTTGCTGTGTCAGGTATGAGACATTAGTGCTACACAGGGTTAAGACAGATCTGTGGAAAGTTCCTCCTCCCTAGCTAGGAGGATCCTACAGTACAAGCCATTAAATAACATTTCAAACCTCAGCACATCTATTCAATCAATGTTGAGATAAATTTTACTGCTGTTTCTTTGCAAATATTGCAGAATAAAAGGGTCCGTGCTCTTATTGAATTAATAATTCATTACAGGTAGTTTAGAGATTATGAGAAAAGTCACACAAAACTGAGGGTATAAATCATCCCATTCTGATAGTGAGAGGACTGTCCTTTAACACAGAATCTAAAAGAAAAAGTGCACAGAATATGACATGGTGTTAGTAGAAGGCACATTTTTCCATGGCATCCTGAAAGAACAATAATTAACAATAATCACATGCCATATATTTAGTAAAAATATTTCAAATAAACAAAATGATGCTTGAAATGTTTTTCTAAATGCAACAAAAATATAAACGTTTAAATGACAACAATGATAGCTCAACCTCATATTTACAAGTTCATTTGTGTGCTTGTCTTTTCAGTACTGGCCTCATTTACAGAGCAATAATAGGAATCAAAAATTTGTTGGCAGCATTAAGAACAGTTTCAGTTCCACAGTGCATGCGCAGTGCAAATTGAATCATGCAGATTAATATAAAGCAATATAAGTATTTACTTACGAGTATGTGCCAAATGATGCAATAATCTGTTTTACTTACTGGAAAGAAAAGAAGTAATGAAAAAAATGCTGCTTTCATCATGTCTTTTGACAACAACTAATGCATTATTTCCTTTCATGTAATTTTAATAATGTTTTTTCCTTTAATTTAGGAAGCTAAAGAATGCCCACAGATTGTGTATAAGTAAAAAGCCACATGACTGATGTGAGAATAGATACAAAATAGTGTCTTCCTAAGTATATCTGACTTGCTTGTTTGAATATGACTTTTCCATACTGGAGGATTCTGTTATTGATGAAAACTGGAGTCAATTTATTTTGGCATAGGAAGTGGGAAATGAAGGCCGACTCTGCACAAGAACTTGTCTCTCTCTTTCCTCAGGTTTATCCTCAGAGAATCTAGCCTCAAGGGACAATATCTCACATCTGTCACTCAGTCCAGAGCTGAATGAAAGCTTAAAAAAAGGCTTTGGGGAAAGCCATTTGCAGTAAAAGAACTTCCAGGGTAAGGTGCACTTCCTATCTCTATTCACTTTTTGTACATTTGGAGATCTTCCCACTGGCACAGCTCTGAGTATGGATCCCTTCTAAAGGGGTTGTGAGGTGTCCGATGTCACCAGGTACAGGCTTTGTGTCTGTCCTGCACTAAACAAAGGCGTATCTTGTGCTGTTTACTTACAATGAGAAGCACTGTCAAGCTGCACCTCTGGACTTGTTAGAAATGCAGTGCATAACAACAGCCCAGCCCCAGGATACCGCCCGGACAGCCGCATCCAGCAGCCGGGTGTGAGCAGGGGCAGTGCTGGGTTACTCCCTGCTAAACTGCGCCAGAGGCCAGGCTAGCAATGCCGCAGTGTGGGCTGTCTCATGCTGGCACTCAAAGCTGAGCTCCATCTCTCTGATTAGTTTATTACCGCAGACAAAGGCGTAGTGTTTAATAGCCCACAAGTAGATTTATCTTCCTGGTATTTGTCTGAATGCACTTTGAACAAATATAAATTTGTAACTTCCAGGATTGATGGGAGTTTTACACCCAATTTCAGTGAGAAAAAGGCCAAACCAATGTCTATTGTCTTCAAATCCCATCATTCATCTTGAAGAGTTAAGGAACTCAAGGTCTGTATACTTAAAATGTTTAGAAAGCCTTTTAATATATGAAAGAAACATATGAAAAAAACAAACAATACCTAATAATGGAGTATCAGCCAGTAATTCAATACTCATATATATAGTAGAGATGAAAAAAAACCAAACCAAACCAAAACAAAACAAAAACCAAAAAACCATAACCATTGCTATGAAAAAGCTATGTAAACATGTATAGATTTTTGTATATCTGTGATAGATTTTTGCTAATTATGGAAGACGTCACTATGTTAATTTGTCACATGCCATCAGCAGATTGATATCTTACGGGAAAATGTTTCAATTCTTACAGCACTTGATATTTTACAGATAATTATATAAAGATTTAGCAGATTGGCATAGATTTTAAAGCAATTTGCTATAAAATTTATCATATTTTACACTACATTAATAGTTATATAAAAATTTGAATGACGCCAGCTGCAATCTAAAATCTGTTAAATTGTTATACAAATATTATCTATTAATTATTTAAGCAAAGCATGCGAAGTGCCATTTCATAAAATAGTACTGTGGATTTAATATTTTTTAATGTTTGACCCCTTCAACAACATGAGTTAGTAAAAGCGTTACTTTTTAAAAATGTGAGACTACCTTTGTTGTGACAGCTGACACATTAGTGTGGTAAAAGAATGAACTTCAATATGTGTTCAAATATATGAACAGTTCCAGCAAAATAAATAGTATAAATAGTATATCTTTGTGCTGAAGTTAATTTGATGATTAGCTTTTCTAGCAAAGATCTTACTAACACTTCAAGGTGCTGCCTATTTGCAACACAGTTATAAGCACCTTGGAAAATAATGAGGTTTCATAGAAATGTTTTTAAAATTGGCAGCTTCAGGAAAAAACAGGCAATAAATTTTGTGTGTAAATCAAAACTCTGCACTAAAGTATTGGAAAATAATCCTGGATTTAGTGGCTCAGAAACATGGGGTGAGACTCGGCTTATATTTTTATTGGCTGTGATTTTAACCACAAAACCATGGTGTGAGTTGGTTCATAAAATAAATTGGGGGCTTTATATATATATATATATATATATATATATATATAATTTTTTATGGATTATTGTCCTTTTTTAAAAAGCCTCTCTTTATAGTAAGGACTTATCAGTCTAAACTGTGAAAAAGTCACATTTGGAAAATGTTGAACTGGATGGTTTTGAGCAGTTCACTATATTTTGATCTCATTTAACATATTGTTCTGTAGATCAACCTATGTGTTTTGGTAAGCAAATTATTGTTCTAAAATTCTACTTTAGAGCAGTGCATCTCCTCTAATTATTACAGTGGAAACTCACTTGTCAAATTCTTATGAAGCTAATCAGAGCTGAATTTGAAGCATTCCCCCATGCTTCATGTACGGGCAGGACACACACTGAGGTTACTCTGTGGCAGTGGGCCTAAAACAATTGAGAGACAGAACTGTCCCCCAAAGAATTATTACTTTTCTTATTTACCCACCCAAAGTTAAAGGTATCTTCAATTTCTCCTTGCTTTGGAAGAATGTCCAGGAAGACTTTAGACCTCTTGATACTTTGCACCAACACATTTCATACTCACAGATTCCTATTGCTTTATACAGGATTTGTTCTAGGGCTCCATTTAGGGTGTGTTGCTTTGTCTATACCCCTATCTCTTTTTGTACCAGTCCACTGACATACCAAGATTTGTCACTGGTTAGATGAAGGAACACAATTGGCACTGTTTCTTCCAGCAGGGCTATGCATTTTCTGTTCTCTGACCTTGCTCGTGAATTTCTTCCACTGTGAAATCTATAAAATTCTTTCCATTCCTTGTTCTAATAGACACTATATGCATTTTCATAAAACCTTCAGCCAGTATCTCAGTGAAATATAAAGTAATGGGAAGACATGGATGATATATGTATGATACAATGATACAACCCAAAGATATACTGACAATGTGATGCTTTTTTCACATTAACCATTTCCCAGAACATTGGCTGAGCAATAGTTATAGCAGAAGCAGAATGTGTTCATAGAGGGATAAAAAAGAGGGGAGAAACACAAAGAAATTCCTTCATACTGCAGACATGAACAGATCAGGTTTGTTCTGTATAGACAGAGGCACCATCCTCCCTCCATTCCTAGGAAGTAATGCCATAAGACTGAATTAAAATCCATAAAATTTACTGAAGTGATTATGGGAGAAAGGCATTGGTTTTATTTAGCATACATTTAAGTCCCATTTACAAAGATTTTTCCACAACCAGGATGTGCAAGCCTGAAGTTTTTCCCATGATACTGTAACCCATGATAGCTAAAAATAAGGAAGTAAATATCATAAGTGTAATTTTAAAATCATGAAGGATAGGAACACTAGAATAGTAAATGTATCTTTGCAGGAAGAGAAAAGGAAACATAGCCAAATGAGATTCCACTTTACCTTTCTTGTAATACATGAAGCAGGCATAAAAGCAAAAGGCTATTCAAAATGCACAAATAAAATTCCTTTCACAAGAAATATCTTTAACTCACAGGATTCATGGCTGTTTCAACTCATTGTATGCAAAGGGTTTGATTAGATTCACAAAATAATTACCCGTAGAGAAAGAAAACACCTAAAGCTACAACATATTTTAAAATAAATACAGGTGTGTTCAGTTACTTAAAGAGGCAGCTGGTTATCCGTGTTCCAGGGCAGCATCTCAATATTAGGACTTAGAATGCAGTTTGGCCTAGAGGCAAGCACATACATAGTAAATGCTGAAAAAAATTCTTATTTTACTATTTAGGTGTATGGCTTCAGCACACTGACATTTATTCCCCCTGTATGGTATGAGAAGAGCAGATGCCCTAAGTAGAATGATCACTAATGGCAAGTAGGAATTGATCTGGATCATGAACTGTTGATAAGATAAAGTCCTGAGTAAGCAATTCCAGATCCATACAGTTTGGAGGTATCATTGGCTTCAAACAGAGGATAACCATGGTGTTCAATCAGGCTAATTAGCTGTGCAGAAAAATGTCCAGGCTAATTAACTTTGGCAGAGTGCTGTTTGAATAAGACTGTACTGCTCTGGGAGCCTAGTTGCTGTGTCTGTGCTAAGGAGACACAAGGTCTGCTTAATATTTATGATTCATTAGCTTTTTATACTCTATGGTTGCCAGGAGCTTGTATTTTCAGGGAATTTGTTTAACTGCTCTAAGTGTGTGTACTGTGGTATGCAGTATCCAGAGGGTCCTGTTACAAATGACAGGCTGATCTATTCGACACCAGGACCTTCAGAGTGTGGTCTGACCAAGCAAACCAATTCTGAAAGATCCATGAAGGACAATGCCTAAAATCAGTTTGATATCTACTTAGAGCTACACAAACCTAAGAAATTTGTAAAGGGATCTGAATCTTAAATCTTCAATATTTTGGCGAGCCAGTTAAATCTAAAAAAGCTTTAAATATTCTGCCTGGATTTCAGACCTTCCCTTGGAAGTTGAATTCTTTCCAACTTTGAGCACTCCTTCATTCTTGGGATATATTGCTGTAGTTATGTGCCACAAGTAATCCTTCAGAACATCTATTATACTATGTAACCTAGCACATTTTGATGTGAATATTCTTTTCTTTTTCTAGCTATTATGTGGTGTAGATAATGGGTAGTTTTCTCACTGTCAGGTAAGCAGTTTCCCCTCTAGAAGATCTCTTTCTGCTCTCAGAAATTCATTCTTTGAATTACTTTCTTCTTGCGGGATGAACCCTAGTAAAACTGAAATGTCAAATGCTGGCAAGGAGAGATGATATTTTATCAGGCGTCACAGTGACTGAGTAAAGCTGATTCAAGTATTTTTTTTCTTTTTTCTTGTGGATTGTTGGCAACTTGCTATTAAGAAAGGCTAAAGATGAATCATAAGTGTTGAACAGACCTTACAGATACCCACAAACAATGAAGACAGCAACAGACCAGTAGGCAGGAGTTGGAAAAGACCTAAATGGGCATGCAGGTCAGCCTTCTGCCAGTGCACAACTGCTCTCTACATTTCATGAGCTAGACAGGCAAAATTTCAAGGGGAAATAATGATTTGCCTTGCATTTGTGAAAAAAACAGAAATATTTATTCGTTAGGTCTCTGACTAGGCTAACTGTAAGTTTCAGTGCTCTGACCTGGTTTTATTTAAGGCAAATGTAGCTCCATAGAAATGTTAAAACAAATGATATTATTGCTTGAAATTTAGAAACTATTAATATTTCAAGAACAGCTGTTTTCAAGGAAACAGAAGAAAGCTGTGTGCAGCACTGTGTCCGTGTTCCCATTCTCCACTTTCTCTTTATGTTCCTAAGAAGCTGCACAGTGTAGGCATGTGAAGACTACTTTTATGAGGTCTCAAAGCCATACTTATTGTTCAGAATTGCCAAGGATTCCAGATATCCTGTTTCTCTTGATTTATAAGCGGGAACTGCTCAGCTTTGGAGATTCTTGGCTATTGGAATCCACAATATAAACCCAGGAAAGAGGCCTTACTCCAAGGATGCTCGAAGTATTTCTTAGTGATCTCTGTAACATACATGCAATAGTTTCTGGTACATTTCTGTATAAACACAGGAGTTGGTGGGCTGGTAACTAGAAAAAATCTTCTTATTTTTAAAATTTTCTGAGTTACAAATTAAATCTTGCCATTTTAATGACATTTTAATTCAATAACCTCCAAAACAATGTACTGGGAAACTGAGAACATGGATTGGATGATGAGTCTTCCTTGGAAAGCAGGAATTCATAGAAGAGCTTAGATACCTCAACAGGATCACTCTGTATATTTCCATTACAGGAAAGACTAATGAAACCTTTTCTTATAAATAAAGGAGGAAAATGAAGCAGAATTTAGGCAGAAGTCATCTGATCAAACCAAACTCATCTAGCAGTCAGAGACGAAGCCTAAACTGGTCAGCTTGGTCCATAATAAATGGACACAGAGGGACAAACACAGCATACAAAAATTGAGTATAATGACTTATTGGAAGCTTTCAGGGACTGAAGAGAGAAGCAGAACAATTTCTGTACACAGGAATTCATACATTAAGCTCACCTGTTCTCCACTACCTTCTCTATCTTGTGATGCCAAATATACTGACTTTCTGCAGGCTTCCAAGTTCTTATCAGTGATATGTGAGATGTATCAGAATCACTGGTTTCAGAGTTGCCAGAGGAAACATTCTGTCACTGAACTTTAAATTTCTAATTCAGCATAAATGTAGAGAGAGAAAATATGACTAAGGCCATGTTCAAAAAGGATTTTGCAGTATATCAAAAGTACATGGGATTGCAGCTTCGCTCTTGGATTAAATATAGTGCTCTTGGTAGAGGTCAAGCTGGATCACCTGACTGTTCTTTCTGTCCTTAAATTCTGGCTAAAAATTACAAGACAGAACAGCTCTGTTCTTAGAGCTACTAGAAACATTTCTGGAATGGAATTTTGTTCATCTAGTAGTCTGAGAGGTCAATTTGATGCATTTTTGGAATGATAGATACAGAAAACATTAGGCTGCAGTCATTTAAAATTTTTAGCCATTGCCATTAATTTTAAGGGAAAACAAGTTAACAGGTTGGGAAGGGGATATGAACTTCTGGATTTGTATCTTCGACACATATACAGAGCAAGAAATTAAAAATGAAACCAGAACCATTTAGAACAAAACTCATTCTTGTAGGATCAATATGCAACTCCACTTGAAATGCCTTGCTCTCAATAGAATGCATTTTGCAATGTATTATCTCAGTAAATACTCTTGGAGGTCTGAGTATGTAGCTTTTGGAGATTTTTTTCTCTTAAGTAAAACAATTTGACTTTTGAGTCATGTATTGAATATTGCTATTGATTCTAATGAATTACATTACACATTTCATGCTAAATAAGAAATGAGAATGCTACCTTCTGTCTAGGCTATGGGAAAAATTATCAAGTATTGTGTCTTATTTGGTGAAAAAAACCTCATACAATGTATGAAAAACACCGTAATGAAATATTTCAAAGGTGGAAGATGATTAGTGAGGAGAGATATTAAATGTCTTGTCAAAATGTTGACATAGTATCGTTTACTACCATCAACCCAAATAGTGGTGTGAACCACAGCAAGCCACTAATCGTTTAAAAAGAAAAAATGTAGAGAAGGGACAGAATAACAAAAGAAAAGGATCTGACTCAGTTTTTAGCATGAACATTTATATTGAAAAGATCTATTTTCTTGGAGATTCCAGCAAATAAACCTCAATAAAATTTTGGAAAGTAGACTTTTCCTCTGAGTTTGCTTTTATTTGGTCTCGCTGTAAATTAGGTGAGAACATATAGAGCACTTCAATGAGACTGACTACATTTACCAATGGAAAAAGAGAATGATAATCAGTGAAATTAGTGATAAGGTGGAAGTTTTTTATTCAGGAGAAAGTTGTATATTATTATTATTATTATTATTATTGCCACTTTGAAAAAGTGACTAAGGCAGGACTCTACAAGGCCTGTACATGAAAAATCTTTCTTCTAACCTACTCAAAGAGCATTCCATGGCCTGACTGGAATACTTGTCCCCAACATAAGAAAGACATTAACCTGATGGAGTGGATCCATAGGAGGGCCACAAAAATGATCACATGGTTGAAGCACCTCTCCTGTGAAGATAAGCTGAAAGAATTGGGATTGCTGAGCCTGGAGAAGAGAATGCTGCCGGGAGACCTTATAGCACCTTCCAGCATCCAGAGGGAAAAAGTGAGTTGGAGAGGGGCTTTTTATGAGGACATGTAGTGATAGGACAGGGGAGGAGTTGCTTAAAACTGAAATAGGAAAGGTTTCGATTGGATATTAGGCTGATGGTTTTGATTTTTGTTGTTGTTGTTATTGTTAATGTTAACATTATTACTGTTATTATTATTATCATCATCATTATTATTTACTGTGAGGACTGGAACAGGTTCCCAGAAAAAACGTGGATGTCCCAACCCTGGCAGTGCCCAAGTACAGGTTGGATGGGTCTGTGAAAAACCTGGTCTAGTGGAAAGTAATTCTGCCCATGGCAGGAGGTTGAAACTAGATGATCTTTAAGGCCCCTTCCATTTCAACCCAAATCATCATATGATTCCTTGATCATTCATCTGTGTACCTGCTAGAATAAGGTAAAAAGACATGCACAGCAACAGACTGTGCCAGGATTGTGCAGGTACCTATGACAGTCAGACTTTGTAGATCCCAATTAAAAATGATTCTGTTGTAAATAGCTCAAGTGAAGGTACAAAAGCATCAAAGACGTTATGATATTATGTTATTGTGCTACAATGAGAAGCCTTCTAACCTCACATAATATAAAAAGTTACAGATTATTTATATCACATTCCAGTTGGATTGACACCATTTTTACTGATATTTGAACTTTTTTTTTCATTTAGTTGGGTATTTATTTACAATGGGAAGTGTGTAATATCCTCAGTAAACAGAAAGAAGAACCATAAACTGGGGATATGCTGCAGCAAGATATGAGGTGGAAAGGACTGCATGCTGAGTGTCTTTGATTTAAAGCTGAGTGAGTGCCAAATTGCCAAGAACAAGTAAGGCTGAGTGGCTGAAAGTGCAGTGAGAAATCCAGGGGGGAAACAATTAATGTGTTCCTTGTTCTTCTGGTTATTTGCTAATTTAGTTAAATGGGACTGCTTCTCAACAAGAGAAAGCATATGAATATGGTATAAATTACAGACAGTAAAATGTAAGATGAGGAGGTTTTTTTATTGTCAAGCCAAACATTTGAAATAGGCTAGCCATATTCAGGTACTAGTTGAAATACAATTTTACAGAAAATGGCACATCCATAATAGGATAGATGGTTTTTGCTTAAACCTCAGAGTATTTAATTCTAAGGCTCATGAGAACTGGAAGTGCTTGATTTCGTAAATGGCATTGCATAACATTTTCAGAACGGAATTTTTGATTTTGTGCTCAAGTTGATGTCAATTTTAGAGGAAATTAGAACAGCTTAAATAAAATATTTATTGTCTCTAGCCATTGTACAAAACCATTCAGGCAAATCAACAAACCAATATAAAAAATATTAAATGCTTTAATTCTGTGATTTTGGAGGACCCATTTTGCTTTAGTCCAAATAATAGAAAAATTTGTGCTACCAGAAGGTCCTTAGCTTCTCCCAATAGAAATGAATATTCAGACTTTCTGAAATCTTTCAAGGATACATTCCAACTGCAAAGCAAAATATGCATCCTGACCCTACTTCTAGGCATTCTTGTGTTGCAGTCGCTGATCATAACAGCTTTACTACATGCAAATAAAGAGAATGGTGTCCATACATCCTATAAATCATAGATTTCATCCCTATTCTGTACTGGTCGTTGGCAAAAAGGTGACATTGTGCAACAAACATTTTTCTTGTAGAAGTTTAGAATTTTTTAAGTACCCAGGGGTCCATGCTGAAGAGTTATTGACATTATTTTTGTTTGTATGGATATTTTTGGCATTTATTTTTCTATTAATACCTGTTTTCTTAAAAGTAAAGTGATCGCTTTTGCTCTTAGCAATTCCTTAGAGATTCTAATTAAGTCTTGTCCATTACAGTCCATTAGATGCATTAGATGGTGTTAACAAGCAATTTGGTTTCCTTCCCCAGTCCATGCCAGCATGCTTACCCAATTACTTCTGCAGAGCTTTAAAGATGAAATTTTCAAAAGCATCAGCATTGGCAAAATGCTGTTTTCAGTAAGTCAGTAGTCATCCCATTGACTTCACATCTACAAGAAACAAAATAGCAAATGTCCTTGCATCTTTAAAGACCCAATGTTGTCTAAATTATGGGAGAGCACTGTAATACATTACAGCAATACCACTAAGCTAATTAGTTGCTGCTTTCAGTGGCTTCTTATGTCAATATAATTCAATTGCTTGAGAACCTTTTCCCCGTTCTGGTTTTGGGGAGTAATGGAGACATTTTTATTATAACTGACACTGACAATGAGATTTCAGAGCGAACTTTATGAACCTAATTTCTTCTTTTTCTTTTTTTTTTTTTTCCTCTAGAAACACTACTTTTAGAGACAGAAAAACAAATATTGGAACTTAAAGCCTGTCTATCGGGATGGAAAATAAAGTAGAAGCAGTCACAGAACACCTGAAACCATTCTACATTTAATAATTTACAAAACATGAAAGAAAAAGTAAACAGCCAAGACTGGAGTGATCTCACTGCAAAATATAGAAAGCTGCATCCCAAATGCTTGTCTGAGTGTCAGGGGTATTGTTCTTCTGAATGTCCTCCAGTGTCCTCCTGATTTTTATTTTTGCTTTTAAGTTAAATACTGTTGTGAGATGTTTTTTCTCACACAGTTTTAAGTTTCAATATGTGAAAGTTAAAGTTCCTTTAATGATGGAATTAAGAGACACAAAACCTTGTTTTTATGTTATGAATATTTTGTTGTTACTATTTTGAAGCAAAACAACCACATTCCTCATAACCATTGTTAGAGGCTGGACCTAGGTCTTGTTCAGGTAAGATCCAATATTTAAGATAAGCTGACTCTCATGGTTCTATAAGGTTCCTAAGAAAGGCTTTAGAAGAGTGAGCAGAGTATTGTTGTGGCTCCTGGGAAGAAACTTGGAGCCCTCACTCAACTTCTTATTGCTGTTAAGCTTTCTAGACAGCCACTTCTTTGTGGATGTAATAAATACTGAAAAAATCAACTAATTTTTGTGTCCCAGCGGCTAAGAACAAGTTCTCCAAAGGGCTGAAAAGTACCAATCACATATATTTAGGTAAGAGAAGAGAGGCCTATTTCCCCATTTTGGCTCCACTGGTGATGATCTCATTCATTACAACAGCTCATATCCAGACCTTGGAGTCCTTATTTACCACTCCTTGTAGGCTGGTAATCAGTGCATCACTGAAAATTGTGTCTGGCTATGCTGATGTGTTAAGCAGTGAAATGCAGCAACAGGCAAACCAACACAGGCTACGGCAGCACCTCAGCCCTTGCAGGGTGTCCCATGGCAGCACAGGGGACTCCTGGCACAGCCCTCAGGTGGGCACTCCTCCCTCCCTGAGCAGCAGGGAAGCAGCTGAGCACTAAAGTGCGAGGGAGCTTAATGCCATGTAACCTGTGATTATATGTGATTTACAAAGCTTGAAGAACAATCTTGTTAAGAGGAAAATAAGGAAATAAAAACAAAATAGCTACTCAATAATAGGTACAAAGTGTTAGGCAGTGTGCCAATTCCTTTCCATCTATATTTGGCATCTGCTGACTTTTGCACTTTTTTGTGGGTGTTTTCAGCACTTCTCATTGATTACAGATTTAGATGCTGTGATTTCTACCAAGTATGATACTAGAAAATTGTCAAAATATTTGCACCCTTTCAAAATTCCACAGCCTTTAAAGTCCAGTGCTTACAGGCAGAAAAGGAAATGAAATATTGCTTAGATTCACAATTTTAATTAGCAAAAGAAAAGGTGCATTTTGAGTGCAATATGATAACATTTAGATTAAAACTTTTAGATTGGTTTATACTGAGAGTAGAATTTTCCAAACCAAATACTTTTACCTTTATACATGTTGTGGAAATATGGCTGGGGTAAAATTAGAGGAAACTGCAAAGTTACATTCACATCCTAACAGAAGTTATAGCAGTATAGAAAGTATACTATAAAATATAGATGGTATTCCTCGGATAGAATGTGGCTAGCATGCTTGGAGCCTATTCCATGATGATTCCCCAGACATGCAATGTGCAAGCACAAGCAACTGCTAAGGAGGATGGAAGAGAGGGTGAAGCAGAGTAGAAGCACCATGGCCAGGCTCTGTTGGAATCCTTGCAGGGAATGGAACTGGATGACACTTTGCAGCTAATAAACTGCATAACATCTGTCAATCAGGGGAGATAGGAAAAGATGTCCCGCTGCTGAACCAACAGATATGACAAAATAACTCTCCTCAATCACTACATTACCATTACCCACCTCCAAAGTACGACTACCCCTCGCTGAGGTAGTGCTCTATATTTTATTGACTATATCTTCAAGAGCCAAGTGAGAGAATTTTACATCAATCAGCGACAAAGGTATGCATGATTAGAGTGACTCAACTTCAGCTAAAGATAAGGAATTAATATAAAACTAAGTTGAAAATGGGAGAAAGTTAGGGAAGACTCCATTGTAACTGCTGGGGTCAGTCAACAGGCTGAACCTGTTTTCTCCCCCACAGGGACACCTGCTGAGTAAGAATCACACTCTGTGTACACTAAATACATTTGCTGGGGATTAGAACTTGTCCATGTATTGTTTGAATGTGTTTTTGCAGTCAGATACCATCACCAACAATTCTCAAACCTTAACCTTTGACAATTTTATATTAATAAATAGTGTTATTCTGTAGACTGTTAGTGCAAGTCCTTCACGGGTGCTGGCAGTCACCAGCAGTGGGTAACTCAAATAAAGTGGAAGATCTGCTGAGGGGTCATAAAGTGGGAAGACCAGCTGAGGCTCTGAGCTGTGTATCCCTAATTAAATCAGTTGAACCACCCTCCAATCCAGCAGGACTGTTCAGTGAAAGATCCCCATAGCAGGACACTGACAGACTTGGTCAGGCACAAAGATCTCAGTTCACCTAGAACACTGGCAGACAAATTGATTACTGTTGGTTAAAGAAATCTCCCCTTATCTCATGACATGTGTTTCAGATTTTCCAAGGTTGATGAATGAAATTTTTTCTTTTTTTCCAGCCTGGAGGGAAGAAAAATTCATTTTTGGTGGTAGGAATACTAAATGAGATGGGAAACATTTCTACATCAGTAAAGACAGACAGACAGAAATAAATTGATGTGCTACCTAGATCGCTGTGAACATTATTACACTTAGATGATAAAGCAAAGGAAAAGCTTAAGGGAAGATGGTAAGAGACTATTCCGGTGAATATACTGTTGAAGGAGATGAAGTCAGTTGTCTGTTTTGTTTTGTTTTTTTTTTTTTTCTTTAAGAAATTATGCAAATACAGTAAAAGACAATGCAGAAGTAAGCTGTTAGGTCATTAGAGTATGGACACAGAAATGAAGGATCTGGTCCACTTAATAAGCAAAATCCAGGAAGATTTTTTTTTCCTCAGGTTTCATTTCTTCCTTCTTAAGCTTTTAATGTTTTGTTGCTATTGTTTCCTGTCTATAAGGCTGAGCAAGGACCTCAGTGAGATTTGAAGTCCCTGTAGATTTTCCTGCTGACTCCTAAACTGAGTATAAGTACAATATTCCCAAGCTTATCCAGCTCTGCTTTAGAAACCATTTGTAATCCACACAGGAGCAGTAAAGAAGAAACATATACCATATTATTACTGGGATAATTGCTGCCTGGCTAATCTCAAATTTCATTGCTTCTGGGCTTCTTTTCTTATTAGCTGTGAATGTTTGTAATTTCAAGTGATTATATAAGTCCTTCTTGCCTCGTCTAGCCCCTCTGCAGAAAAAGCAGTTGTCCTTGACTTTAAAGCATGATATATCCTGCTTCATTTACAGTACATCCAAATCCACTCTAAACAGTCTTTCTGTTTTCTTGGTGAGATGCCAGCGATTCTGAACATTCAGATCCTGCCAATTATTACTGTTGTCAATAGCCAACTTTCAGGAGGAAAGTCATGCTGTAAAGCTTTGAAGTAGTTGATCAGCTATGCTCAAGTGACTGCTGCTCCCTATATGGATGGAGCCTGGATTCACTGTGCACACTTCTCATTTCAATACAAAGCCAAAGAAAGAGATCTGGGAAATTTCTCTGTTAATCTCCAAAAGATGAAAACAAGGTCTACTTTCTGTTGCTTACATATATGGCTAACGTCCTCTAGCACACTATCAGCTTCTATTTCCTCTTTCCAGAAGAGAGCAGACACTGTGCTGCTTATTTCCTCCGACTTTAATGCACTCAATTTTGGTAAATCTCCATTCAGTAGTGTCCGAAAGCCAGGAATCCTTTCTCTCAGGTGAGCCCCCTAATCATCAGTCTGAAAACTTCTCTGTTTCTTACTGTCCAGGTCAATGTATATTTATTTTTTTTTTAATTGCCCAATTTCCAGACGGAGGGGTGCCCATACAAACCACACTACACCTGCTATTTGATTACAAGCTCCCCAAAGATAGGACAGCACAGGACCTATTCCAGGACAAGATTCCCTTCCCTTCCCTTCCCTTCCCTTCCCTTCCCTTCCCTTCCCTTCCTTTCTTCCTTTCTTCCTTNCCCTTCCCTTCCCTTCCCTTCCCTTCCCCTCCGCAAAATGCTGGACTAATTATCATGACAAAGTTCTCATCTTCTTAATTGCATCTAAATGTTCATTACTGCTCTAATTACTCAATAGTGGGGATTTTAGATATATTTCAGGAAGTGTGGTAAATATTTAATAATTTTCATGCATCAGACAGTTCTTCCAGAGAACATTAAACTGTATTTTCTACTGGAAACAATTTGGAGAAGGACTGTCTTTAAACTCATGCCTTTTAAGTATTCAGGTGCTCTGCTGGTTTGAAAACAAACAGTTACAAGCAAAGGAAGTGCATTCCTGAGGGAAGGTGTGTCTGTGAGTACTCTGACATAGAAAATTCAGACTTCTAATCTTTCTCTTTTCTCCTTTATTATTTTTCTCATGTACACAAAAATTCTAAAATTTAATGGCGCTAAGATGGTTCTCCCGGTTTCCTTTTATGTATTTTTACCTATTTTAGCTCCTAGGAGCATCTCTTTTACTCCCATATTGTCAATGCTATCCTCCTCTAGTGGAAGTATTTATTCAGAATCCTTTGACAGGAGGTTCTAAAGAGGTAAATGTCAGGGAAAGCTGAAGCATCACCATAGCATTATGCAAAAATGTCTATTGTAATATAAATCCCTATGCCACAGCAATTTTAGCCTCTCATTTAGTCACTTATACAAGATGTGCTATAATCATGGTGAAGGCATAACTTACTGTTCCTCTGATAGATTCCATACAATCAGTGCATTGTAAAATATGATGAAAATCAAATTTTATTCTGGCAATTCGGCATGACACAACAATAGAGAAACTGCTCCCTTAAATCCTCAGTCCTTTCTTTTTCTGCTGGCTGAATCTGCTTTTCCCAGAGGTTTTGAGATGCAGCCAAGTAACATCCACTGCCCTTCTCAGGAGCTATTGTCCATCTGACTAACAGAGCATCTGGCTCCCTGACCCTTGCTGAAGAATTCCCCCGATGAATGTAAAAGAATGAGTCTTAAAAAACTCCAGCCTTTCATAAAACAGTGTTCATTTTTCTCCTCTGAAAATGGAAGGCCACAGATGCCAAGCTGGGGATGGTCTTCTTTGAGAGGCTGCACTTCCTTCTTTGGCAAGCTCCCTATGCTTCTGTCCTGGCATCACAGCAGCCACCGCTGGCTTACACCCAGCTGCCTTTTCCTGTTGGTCTTGCTCAGTCTTCCACCTGAGGCTTCCCATCTATCTTCCTAAGGCTTAATCTCTAAGATACAAGACCAAGACATTTTCTGTAACCTCTCACCTTGCAACAAGCTTTCTGTGCTAATAAAAAATGATGCATTTTCATAACATTCCTGGCCTCGTTTCAGGGAAAGAATTTGCTTTTTTAGGATCTGTCCTTTGGCTTCAGGAAGACATACAGCAGCCTCTGCTCTGTTCTTATGAAACAGCTTGACTCCAATAAAAGATGCCAGGTAGAATGATTAAAGCAATGTGTGGGTTCTCCAGGTCTCCTCCTTAGCCTTCTCAAAGGATTGAGGACCGTGCAGCATTCCTTTGCAGATCTACCCTGTCTTTCCATCAATACTTCGATGCATTCAGTTCAATTACATAAAACCTTTTCTGCTGTCCAAAATACAAGCTTCTTGAGCCAAAACTAAATTCATTTCATATAATAAAATCATACTTTGCATAATGAACGTGTAGAGAAAAATATCTGAAGCTTTTCCTACATCAGAGAAGTGATTTATAGGATGCTTTCTATGATGTTATTACTATAAAGTTAGGATAAAAAGTGGGTTCAACATTTAACAGTAATGATGAAGTTTGAGGTCATTCTGATCTATTGTGGAAGCGAGTTCTAAAATCATGGACCTATTGCTGGATTTCTGCACATAAATTTCACTTTTAAGATTAGCAATTGTATTGTTATAGCCATGGGATATCACAACCACACAGCAAGCAAGTGACTTTGTAATTTAGGTCAACCCCACTGAAGGATTTAAAGATTAATTGAGGACAGGCAGAACATTGTCTTTGGATGCTTTTTTTTTTTTTTTAAGACTACAAGCAGAAATGTTGTGACATCAATCATCCAGAAGAATTTCACATGGGGGTATAATTTTTAACTGACTAACAAATCCTTCAAAAGCCATGAACTCTTCCGTCACACTAGTGCTTCCTAATGATTCAAATGAGTCCTGCACAAAAAAAAAAAAATCAAAGACATAAATGAGAACTAGTATGCTAAGTCAAAACAGATAAACACACAGTATTTGTGTTTACAGTATCACCAAGACGTGCCAGCAATATATGTTTTTGTTTTAAAAGCCCTGTGACTCATGGAGGTGGGTTGACCTTGGCTGCCCAACAAGCTACTCCATCACTCCCCTTCTCAGCTGGAGAGGGGCGAGGAAATAAGACAGAAAACAATGCATATGTCATGATAAGGCAGTGTACTAAACCAAAGTGAAAGGTTGTGGGCACAAAAAAAAAAGAAGGAAAAAAATTTTTATTCTCTGTTTTCTCATCAGCAGGCGATATCTAGCCACTTCCTGGGAAGCTGCACTTCCACATGTGCAGCAGTTGCTCAAGAAGGCAAACATTGCAAATAACAAATGCTCCCCATTTACACTTCCTTTTACTTAACTTTTTTATTTCAACAGAGAGCATATAGTATGGAAAATCCCTTCAGTCAGTTGAGGCCAGTGGTCCCCTCCCTAAGTTTTGCTCATCCGCAGCCTACTGTTCAGAGAGTGGGGGAAGAATTTTGGAGAGATGTTGCTGATGCTGTGCCAGCACTTCCCAGCAGTAGCTAAAACCTTGGTGTGTTACCAACATCTTTCTAGCTACCAATACCAAACACAGCAATGTGAGGGCTGTTATGGGAAAAATTAACTCCATCTCAGCCAGACCAGATCCACTCATTTTGAAATCATCAACACAAAGCATTTTACAGAGAAATTGTGAAGAATATTTGTAGTTGGAAATGAAATCTTATATGTCTATGTGATTCATCATCAGGAAAGATAGCAACTGTTCACTTTGTTTTCAAGGCAAAGGCAACACTGTGTTCTAGACCCATTTATGAGGGAAAAAACCCATTCAGTCTTAAAACAGACACATCTTTAGAGCCAATGAATTTCAGCATACTCTAGGAAAAGGAAAAAAAACCACGCACACTTTTTTTAAATCAGAAGAGTAAGCTGAAAATCTTCAGCTCCCCCTGACACAATTTTTTCTCAAATATTTAAATCATTGATAACCTGGTGATACTTGTGTACCATTCAAACACAGATTACATTTCTTTGGGGCTATTTTTTTCTGTGAAAAAAAAAAAAAATAATGGTTTGGCCTTTATCAAGATCAAATGCAATTACAGAAGGAGACACCATATGTCCAAGTCTTGAGTTGTTGTTGGGAGAAAATGGCATTTCTTCAAGTTGAGTGACAGGTTGTAGGAGGTTGAATAACATGGTCAACCGTTTAGAATTTGGTTGGCTGAAAGAGATAATGACACCATTGGAGAAAAAGAAAAAAAAGATCTGTCTTTCCCATCACTTTTAATTAACTCAAAGCACTTGATCAAATACTGTGGCTTAACAGTACGACTTGAAATTGATAGGAACATAGATGTTTAAAGTCTAGCTGAGTTTTTTGTCTTTCAGGTCCACAGTTACTTGTTTACAACAGAAATTGTCAGTATTTAGCTTTTATTTATAGTAATTTTAAAAACAGCAAGCCTAATTCTGGTGTTCTGTTGCCATGTCTCTGATACAAATAAGGCACACCCAGAACAATTTGCTAAGTTGTTTTTTTTTTAAATCCATGTCCCTGAGATAGTTCTTTTGCATGGCACAGGATCAATACAAGCAATCCTAATCTGCTGTTGTCTAGTCCTAGTGGAGGTGATCAGTAAAAACATGTGAGACTGTCAGTGCTCTCTGGGAAACCCTGGATTGCCAAGGGTTTAGGCATCTACAACTCCTCCTGCACTTCACCTAATTTTTGACACAAACCATACCATAGTCCTATACCCTGCAAGGTTAGCGCAGTCATGTGCTACTACTTTCCCAGAATACTCTTCCAGAAAGTTGAGGAACTTTCAAATCCCAGAATAGTGTTTTTGGGTTTTTTTAGGCTAATCGTAAAATTACAGAATGGTTTGGTTTGGAAGGAACCTGGGAGATCCAGTCCCCACCTAATGGGTAGGGACACCTACCACTAGACCAGGTTGCTCAGAGCCCTATCCTGTCCTTGAATACTTTCAGGGGTGCAGCATGCACAAGTTCACTGTGTTCCAGTGTTCACTGGATCACCACTATCATAATAAAGAATTTCTTCCTAATACCCAATATAAACCAACTTGCAGTATAAAGAAGAAAATTACCTGTTATAGGACCATTACAACACTTTGTAAGACGTCCATCTCCAGCCTTCCAGTAGTTCTCTTTAGGTACTGGAAGGTGCTATAAGGTCTTCCCAGAGCCTTCTCTTCTCCAGGCTGAAAATGACCATAGGTGATTTCTATTTTGATGATTCATCTGTCATTTTGAATCCATGTAAAGATTACAGTTGGATTTTGGAAATAAAATAGATGTCAATACTGTTCTGGAGATACAGCTTTGAGAACAGTTTGCAAATGGCTCTGGGATACTTTCTGGCTTGCACCAAGAGCCACTTGGCTCCCAAATGTGAAACCATGGCCAGAACAGGAACTCATGAGGAACTCAGAGTGTTTGTTTTCTGACCTCGACTGCCAGTCCTAGAGCAGGCTGAATAGGTTTTTGAACAATATCATCCAGAACAGAGAATATGTACAAATATGATCTAACATAATCCTTATGCTTAATATTGTCAGTAATGGTATCAATAATGACAAAAAAAAAAAAATCAGAAGACTGTAATCTTTTGTTATTTTGAGCAGAGAAAGACTCAGGAGCCTGAATAATACTGAAAACGACCTGGGATTCCATGCCAGTAAAGAAGAATTATGTTCTTCCCACCTGTACCAGATGGCTATGTGGATGAAAAATTTTCTTGTGCAACTCTCTGTAGAAGAAAAACTTGGCAAGAGAAGACCACTGTGGAAATCCTGGACACAGAGAATGTCTCTCTGCCTGTACTGGGAAGTCCTGATCCCCAGGAAAACACTGCTTTTCACCTCTGTCCATGGAAAAAGCTTCCAAAGCTTTGGGATGACCTTGAATCAACAAGTGTGATAGGTAGTGTGAAATAGGTAGTAATATAGTTGTAGTTTGTCACAGGGTGAAAAAGTAGATTTTGGGTTTTATCTAGCATGGGTATAGGTGAGAGACCAAGATGGAGGATTTTGGGTGTTGTCCCTACCTCCTTCTTCCTTCTTCACCTGCTCCATTTTCTGCAGAGTGGGGAGTACAATTTCATTGGACAAAAGTGCCCGCAATGCAGGTACTGCGTAGAAAGACAAATAATTAGGAATTGGTAGAAAAATAAAAACCTACTATGTGTTAGATACGTTGTAAAACTTAATTGGATAAGGTATCTGTAGAAGTATCCTTGAAATCGTCCATTTTGTGTTCTTTCCGGCACATGGCCTTGGAGTGCCCAGTTCTTTCTGGCACATGGCTTTGAAGTGCCCAGGTCTTGTTGGCACATGTCACTGAAGAGCGCTGAGCCTGTTGTCACCTAAGGCTCTAAATTGTGGTAAAGAAATAGTAAACAACTGAAGACTGAAGCCAGCGGGTCCCGCTTGCCTCATTTCTAAGCACTGCACAACACCATCAGAGAGGTCAGGGGGACCCCGTGTCAGTGACTCCAACAGACCACTTTCAAGAAAGTCTTCTCAGATAGCACCTTTTTCCCTAATTCAGTCAATGCAAGGTCCTTGCTCTAGTGTGCCATGTGCTTAGTGTCACATTTCAGTATATTAGTGCAAGTGCAGTAGCACATCCTTATTACTGAATCTTCAATTACATGGAAAGCTAATGTCAGGTTTTGCTTTTACTACAAGACTAATTCTTTAATGACACAGTGCCTCATGCATGCTTACCAGTGAAACAAGAGGAGAATTTTGCTGCTGTTTTCTCCTTCTTGATAAAACACAGGAAGAGTGGAATTCATCCTATCAAATGCATATGTCTACAATGAAGGTGTATACATCTGAACTCGCTCCCTTTTGTAACTGCTGGAGAAAAAGAAGCACTTTCTGTGTATCAATAATCTTACCTTAAAGTCTAAAACATATGAAGTGCCCTGTAAATATATTTGGTTTTTTTCTCTCCACTGAGCCTCACCTGATAAGATGTCTATGGTATAGAAATCTAAAGTTAGACAAATTGATTCCCACCTGAGATGTCTAAAAGAAATGAATAATAGTGGAAGGTACCTCCAGACCACTTTTTTTCAGTCTCATTTAATGTATAAAGTTCCAAGGAAGCCAGACAAAAGTATGAGTTTAAGGTCTACCCACAGGAAACTTGCGCCTTCCTTTCACCAATCAGTTTCCAAGATCTGCACTGGATTTTGCAGACTAATTGGTGATATCATGGTACCCTAGTTCTTATTTACCATCAGTCGCTTTGAATGTCTGACATCTGAAACACAGAGATTTCTGTTGCCTCATCCCTCTGTTACATTATTGACGAGACTGGGTAATAAAATTTTTCTGTCACTCTGTCAATATTACAACAATGTCACCATTCTGCACTGTACTCTAGTAGTACAAACCCAAACAGGCATCAGTGTGTCTGTATCAGACACTGATAGGATAGTTCCTTCTCTGGGATTCTGCATTATGTATTTTGTGGTAATGCTGGACAAAATGACAAGCCTGAATAAAGCAAGTGATGCCCCATGATTAAGATAGATTTCTCTTATAAAATATCTTAATTCAGTCAAGATTAAAATTATTGTATAGAAATATTTGCAGCAATTTTCTTAGTATTTTGGAAGAGCCTCCATCACTATGTCAGCTATTAGTATACAGCTTTAATCATTAGTTCTAATAGATTTCCTGGACTAACTTGGGGAATGCTATTTTGTTTATGAATCATCAAAAAGTATTTCTCTACCAACAGATTTTTAAGGAAAATAATATACTAAGATGTCTTACATTTGCATCTGTGAAGGAGTAATGCATAGCCTGGTTAATCTTTTCAAGATCCAGGACTTGACTGGAATACAAAGACTGAAATTCATAAAAAATAATTGCTTATATTTTATAAACAAGTTTGAACTCATTGATGCTGACAACATCAGTTTAGTAAGAAAGCATACTAGCAAATTCCAATGTAGTAGTCAAAACTGTAAGGACTGGTCTGATAAGCGGAGTTATAATTGAATTAAATATTTAATTTTCAGTCAGATGGCTTTCTGTTTTACTAGTATAATCTTTAAATAAATATTTTTCTTTTATCTTAGCTTTTCAACTGAGACAAAGCATGCTTTAGGACTTCACAAATTGTTCCCAAATGTTTTCGTGCTCCATACTGAAGTTTCTTTCAATATGTTTTCTAACATTTTTAAAACTTCCTCTACTGAGAACTAAATTTTCTAAGTGTGATTACTTCAAGGATTCCAAATCTAGTTACTACATTCAGTTACAAAAATATTGTGCTCTTGCTTCATATACAAGTTTTCCCTAGCAAATATACTGACTTTGTGACCACATATTAAATCTAAGACCTAAGATGGATAAGATTCAGTGCTAAATATTTACATTCAAATTCTTGTTCATCTCTGCACATGTATTTGCACTTACATTTTTATATCTGTTTCAATTGTTGTTGCTAATTTTAATGTGTTTGAAGGCTGATATTTTATGTGTTGGGAAAAGAGTAAAGTAAGTTCAACTTCCCTTACAATTTTGTTTTAAACAAAGATTTTCAACTATATTTTTTACATTGCTTTCATAAAATACTATTTTTTCTGTAAATTTTTTGTGAATCTGATACGAATTCTTCCTCTTTTACCTCTTCCTTTGCTCCCTTTTGCTCTCCATTGCCCTCTTTTTGTTCCTGCTTGTTGATACAATTTATCTACATCTATGTGAGAACACAACTGTTTGGAAAATTTGGCCCCAGTTTGGGTACTGGTGTCTTTTGAAATTATGCCTTCAGGCACAACTGGGGCATTGCTAATTAGTTCTGCCTATAATTACACATACAATTAAATGCCAAAAAAAAGGTACAAGGGTCTATTTATTAAATATATCAGCAATGAGATTTTCTTTTTATCAGCCTCTTCCCTCACCTGGCTCAAATCCCAGCTTCTTGCTAAACAAAGGGTGATTTGTGGTGGTCATCCTTTGGTGCTCACACCCACTGCACCTGGGCTGTTACCCTGCACACTGCAAAATACCCACTGCTTTTGCAAATGGCCAATTGTTTTAGCCTTTAACCATTAACATTCCAGTCTCTCACACAGATGAAAGAGAAAGAGATTATATTTAAATAAGGAACGTCTGACTAAATCAGTATCTTTACTTAGCAGAAAGCAAGGGGACATTTTAATTCGCTGGAGAGTTTCCTATAAAAAAATCACATGCTATCAAAATTTGATTTAGTGCTAAATACTCTGAGACTGTGTGACATCCTTGGAATAATAAATTAGTTGCACATTCTAACTCCCGCCCTCACCTCCTCTCTGCCCCATAGACACTTACCTTTGACTGACTGTCATTTTGCACACTTACAAGAGGTACTAACTGTGCATTCGGCTCGTCACAGATTGTTTGCAGAGTACAATATACCCGTATTTTATGCAGAAGTGAATAGTGAAAAGATTGTGCATAGTAGGTTTAGAGAGTCTAAAGAAGGTTTTGCTCTACATTCTCAATTCTACAGAAAAAAAATACCTCCAGAGGAATCACAGTGCTGCTGTTTTTTCTGTAACTTTTAGTCATTCTGCCTTTTAGCCCCTTTATGATCCGTGGCTCTCAGACACTTTTTTATTTCACTAGAATCATTACAGCTCTACTATGCACCAACAGTGCTTTTATCCTCTATGAGTGTACTATTTCTATAATACACATAAAGTTCCAAGTATAAATCTAAACCACCTATTGGCAATTTAACCATACTGAAGGTGTGCATTTATGAATTGACATTTTACTAACAATCTAGAATTCAATTGTAGCTTGATCACAAACTCTCAAGATGAAAAAGCACAGAATTGCAGCTGCTGCCAGAGCAGAATGCAAACAAAATTGTCAGTAGTTTGAATTCCTGTTTCTACTGTTGGCTTCCCTTTTGTTTTAGAAAGGACAAAGCATTGAACTAAACACTTGTCTAGATTACATTCTTGGTTCAGTCTTGCGTGGCGGTACACTGAAAGCCCAGATTCACAGAACCGCAGAATGGATAAGTTTGGAAGGAACCACAGTTGATCATGTGGTCCAGCTTCCCTGCTCAAGCAGGGTCATCATAGAGCATATTGCACATGATTTCATGCTGACAGTTCTTGAATATCTCCAGTGAAGGGGACTCCACAACCTCTGTGGACAGCCTGTTCCAGTGCATGGTCACCTGCAGAGTAAAGAAATTCTTCCTGATGTGGAAATTCCTGTGCGCCAGTTTCTGCAGATTTTCTCTTACTCTATTGCTGGGTAACAGTGAGAAGAGCCTGGCTCCATCCCTTCAAATATTCATAGGCATTGATAACGTCCCCTCTCAGTCACCTCTTCTTGAGCTGCCTTTCCTCATAGGAGAAATGCTCCTGTCCCTTGATCATTGTTGACTTATAGAATTTCAACCAAACCTATGGGTCAGGATGAATCCTTGCAAGAAGAAGGAATGATTTCCAAGAACAGTTTTCTGTATCTTGTGACCCAACAGGTGGCAGTTCCTCCTTCACTTAATAAGCTGGGAGCTATGAGGAAGAAAAATTGTTAATACAGCAAAACGCCAATGCAACCTGTCCTAAGAAAAAGAAATGTATTCTACACCAATGAATCTGTATAGATTTTAAATGTCTTCATGGGCAAATAACTCAACGTAACTGCTCAGTGTGCTTCTATAACAAAATCAGGTTAGTACAAAAAAATAAGCAAGTGAAAAGAAGGGACTTGACTTAGATAAAAATTTAATAAAATATTGTGTACCATTCTGGCATGCTTGCTTTCAAGAGAATTTTGCACAAGCTGCAGCATGACAGATTTTGTACTGTTCTGAGTTGAGCTATTCAGAAATGCATAATAAGAAGTTATTAGATGCTTGTTTTCAAAGTGAGAAAATTGAAAGAAAACATTTTTTATAGAATCAAACCCTATGTTGTTATTGTGTCTCTTGTACAGAAAACTGGGCAGTAAACTCTGCTCATTATTATTCTGAAGGTCTGACACAAGCTAGGAAATAGCTGACACACAGATGAATGACAAGATCTATAGGTGTCAACTGCTTTTGGTCTTGAGGTAATACAAAGATTACCAAAATGCATGGAAAGGATGCTTATGATTATTGCATTACATAGTTCTAATACATAGAATAAATTTAATAAGCCAGTAAGTTTCAGATGCAGCTCAGCAACACAGACCATGAGAACACGAATGACTTTCCTAAATTTTTAGTATCTTAAGAGCATTGTTTCATGACCAGGCAAAAATCCCTAGAGTGGCCATGTAAAACATCTGGATTTGCTTTGGTTCCCCATAAAGGTAAAGTAATATGTTTAAGTGCCTAAATATTCTTATAATACTACACTGATAGTATAATAAGCATGAAATATAATCATCATGAATGGTTAGAATCCAAAGCCAGAAAATTTAAAATTCAAAATTTAGCTTTAAATTTAAACCCTTAGCAATCAGTCACTGGAACAGACAATCAAATGAAGCAAACTGATAATTTGCTCCTTCTTATAGTCAAGCCACCAAGTCATTTAGGAAGACAGATTTTGACTAGGATACGTCTTAACTTCAAGTTAAATTATTATGGCAATAGCTGAATTAAAGAGAATAGGCAGAATATTCTTTTTCCAGCATCTTACAATGATAATCCTGATATCGCACAGAGCTGATTGTGCCATCAAAATCTAATGAAGGGGGGTAGTGGAAGGGAGGAATGATTGGTACTAGTAGAAATCAAAAGGGCTAGCCTAGATCTCGGTTTGCACTTAGGTGGAGTGGATGGATTTTGCTTCAGTTTGTTAAAGCAGATGAGTGGATAAAATGTCTGACTTTTGCATAACACCAGAGATTTAAAATCATTTAGTATTTTAAAAATTTGTGACTTCTGGTCATTCTTTTTCTACAAATACATTAATGCCTCTGACCTTCTGCTTCAGCACATTAATGCACTGTTAATTAAGACAGTATTGCACTTTTTGCAGACCTTCTTTTCAGTTCCATTAATTTGAATCAAATTACATTTTTAATAGCATTAACTTGAAGGTCAATACTTATTCTTTGGCATAGACTTTTAAATCCTTGATAATGGGATGTCAGTTTGCAGAACAGGAAGGGGCAGCAAAAAAAGCTATTTGCAAATAATGCCATTTCCATTCCAAATGTGTTGAATTTATCGGCTGCATAATATAGCTTCTTTTTCAATACTTTATAATGCTGTTCTGCAGAGCCTGCTGAAATTTATCAGTGCCGTGTGCCTGCAGGTGACTCAGGGCCAAGTTTGTGTGAAAAGAGGTGTCAAATATCACACCTGCTAGTGAGAAGTTAATTATCATAGTTTAAAGAGCACATCCCAGAAGATAATCCTACTTGCCCTCATAACCTGCTGGCATTCCTTTCTGTGGTCTTCTTTTGCCACTTCATAAAGCCTCTAAGCTTTACACAGAGGTGAAGGGTTTATTTTTCTGTAATTTTAAGATGTCTCATGAACAACTAGTCTCCCAGTTGTGCATCTGTAATCCACAGCGATTTAAGCATATTTATTCTGATAAAAAGGCCAGCCAGTCATTTGAAAGGTAGTGCATTTGAGCAATGCTCTTATTTTTATACTGATATTTTGAGGACAGGGTACTGTCAACCCTGTTTCAAAGACACCCTTTTCATTTTGAGCCATCCAAGCCATTACTATAGCATCTGAAAGGTTCTCTTTCCCTAAAGAGAAAAATACAGTGCTCTGAGCACAAACAATACCTCTTTTGATTATTGCTATAGAAACTAAACCATGCATACCTTTATGTGCACATATCTGTAGACACAGGTATGTGTGTATGCTTTTAAAGGGAAAGGACCCCCTGTCATCTCATATGAAGAACTAACAATTCTGAGATTTTTGTGAAAATTACCCCAGAAAATGATAAAAAAGATCCTGCTGAGGAAAGAAATCATGAAGAAACCACGTGTAAATTTCAGAAATAAAGTGGAATTTCATAGAGTTGTGCAAACCTTTTATGGTGAACTCTGTTTTTGATAGCATAGCCTGATAGACAGACCAGTGAAAAACATGGGGCTGACTTTGCAATTGTTTTTTGTTGTGGTTTGGTTTGGGAGTGGTTTTGTTTGGGTTTGTTGCTGTTAGGTCAGAGAGAAGAAGAGGGTCTACAGAAAGGAAATGTTGTTTTTACAAAGATGTTGTTGCTAATCTCTCTAGTGTGTATATGGGATTCTTACCACAAGCACCAGCATTCACATTTTAGAAAGGGTGCTCACTATTTTGGCTGAGTATAACACTGACCCTGTTTTAACCAGCTTGATAGAATCTGCAGGGTCAAACATATGAAGCGATATTTTCCCAGCACACATTTTTATATCTAGAGAGCTTTTCTATACTGCCATGGCAAGACAGGTCTTGTTTACTGTGGGAGTTTGTCTAAGCATAGGCAAAGCTGTCAGAATAAAATAGCATCTATGAAATGAGGCCTGACAAAAGATTTTATGATCACCTGCAGGGCATCAATGATTCTAAAGATATTACCTGAAAAAGCAATGTGCAAAGATGGAGAGAAGGAATTGTAGAGGAAGCATCTAGTATAATCTAAAACACAGTCCTGACCCTTTCTGAAAACATTACCTCCAAGTGCAGAAATGAATGATGTAGAATCATTGGAAAGGCAAAGGAAAAACCAAAAAAAAACACCAAAAATGTGATTAAAGGGAGGTGACAGAGTGTTAAACACAGAAATTCTGTTACACAATCAGAGCCTAAAGGTGAGGCAAGACTTAGGGCTAATCCCATAGGTCAGGATCCTTCTAGTAAAGGAAAGGCCAGTAAAGATCCTGCCAGTAAAGGAAAGGTAATCCCATAGGTCAAGATCCCTTCCAGAAAAGGAAATCGCAAAGGCAACTTTCAACATTAACAGAAATAGAGACTGAGCTTTTAATTGACTTAGTGTTTAGAAATGTTTGAAATGATACAGAGTTGGTAGATGATAGGGTGCATAGCAAATAAAAGGAACTATAGAGAATAGAAATGTTGGCAGAATGGAGAGTGGGGTGGAAACAAAGAGATGAGTTCATCAGAGCAGAGCATGCGAGAATTATTACATGTACTAGAAGAACACATCAAAGATTGGTGGCTTTGTCTTAGGGGTACTGACCACGGTGCCTCATAATTGCTGATATCACCTAATTTCAGCCAAGTTTAAGAGTTTTGGCCTCAGCTTTTCCAATCATAAGTCAGCAGTAAAATCCAGAAAACTCTGTGAGTGATTGCAGTAAGGTCAGGAACCATCCTAATAAACAAATCTTGTAATTATTTCTAACACTAAGCAGAGCATCCTTAAGAGCACCCATCATTTCTTCTGTATGGCCAAAGATAAAGAAAGGGAACCTGAGCTAGGTGGACTTATGGATTAGAGGTAACACAGCTCCTTATAAGCTCTTATAGTCAATGCATTAGGCAGAAAAGAACGCCTGGCGTATAGAGCCTTAAGGCTGTCATTAGTATATTCAAAATTGAATTGAGTAATCATATTAATCTAGATCTAGTTGTTAAAGAAAAAACATAATACAAATTAAGAATAGTTTCATTAAGAAAAAAAATTAATAATAGTAAGAATGTAAAAGCAAAAATTGAAATACACATGTTGTTATCTCTTCCTGGTGTGCTCATCCTTCCACTGCTCCAGTGGGCTGCAAAGTTGGTATCACCATAGTGCTGGAGATGGTGTCACTGTGAGATGTCAACCTCTGATGTCTCATCAGGAGGCATATGGTGTTGCTAGTTTCTTCTTTTGCCTCACTCTAGGATTCACTTAGGGATATTTTTATGCATTTGACAGCATGCTTTTACACCCTTGTTCTTCATTGATCTGTAGCTGCATGTTGCATCTTCATTTACTAAATGTGATAACTTTTATGTATTAGATGTTTTCTTCTTTTTTTCTTTTGTTACCTGAAAAATCAATTTTGCCCGTCTTCAGGTATGCATTCCTTCATCTGACCATTGTTGAGATGTTTATAAGCATGGGTCTTCTGTATCAAGTTTGTACTCTATGTCTTACCATTCCATCCCTGCACCCCTCTCAGGCCACACATATCCTACGGCCTCACTTCTCAAAGCATCTGGTATCATAGGAAAGTTTCTGCCATGTCCACGTTACTTGTTACTTCTTTGCGTTAGAGGTGACAACAAAGATAAACAGAAAGAAAAGAAACTCCCCTTAGACACCTGGTCAAATATAAAAAAAGTTGGTGGAGTTAAATCCAGTAAAACAAAGCTGCAGATGGGTCAAGAAAAGATCAGTAAGGGTGGATCTGACAGATTTGTCCCTAGGCCTTGCAAACACTATACAGTGTTTATTACCTTTTACTAGCAAAGGCAAGGCCTTGTTACAGACTGACATAGTTACATAGTTACAACTGACATAGGATTTATTCCTGTTAGAATTTCTTCAAGCTTTCTACTTCACGAATCCCAGCTGCAACACTGAGAAAGTAGAAATATACAGCAGCTGAACTTGATGTAGTTTATAGTATTATGTTGGAATGTAAACTCAGATCTTTTGTCCAAGATCCATAAAGGGCACTAACTCTTCTCATCACCCTTACATGGCTCTCCTTAACAGAAATTTTTTATAGCCTCGTCAATCCCTCTTTTGCCTTTTATCCATACAGGCGTATCTTCTGGTAACAGAAGAATTGAATATTTCCTATCAATTGGATATCAACATCCTTTATTGTGAGATTGCTTCTTTCTGCTGTGTTAGGAGCCAGAAAATCTACTTCTTTCTCTGCTTCTCTTGCCAGAGATCAGGTATTTTACAGCTCTGATTAATTTCAGTTTAAACTGCAACCATTAGGGGAGGGCACCAAACACTTCTCTATTTGATGTCTTCAGTTTCTTTAGATTTTATGCAGAAATAATGATTGCAGCATATGGGCTGGAAAATGTAAAGTAACAATTTATTCTCCATTTATTCCTAATGCACAATGTTCCTGAAAACAGATGTTGTTCACTATTCTTTCTCTAGAGTCAATGACCTTTCTTCTAATCCTTTCCTGCAACGCATCCTAGATTTAAAAAAACTTTGAAGTTGCTGTCTCACCAACTCAGAGCTTCAAGCACCATAAAATGCTACTGCTGTAACACAGCATTAATGCTGATAGTGGAGTTGATGGTAAAACAGAATATTTTTCTCCTGACAAGAAGTTTGAGACAGAAACCTTTTGTTTGGTTGGATGATTGTGTTTTTCAGATAAATGACTCTTTATATCAGTATTTTCCCTGACTGTAATTAGAAGTGATATTTTCTTGAGGTGAATGTTGATTTGAATAAGGCTATCTTCTTAACTTGAAAATCTTCACAGTAAAATTACTCTGACATTGAGTTTATGCATTTTTGCTGCTTTTATTTATGCCAGAGCACCTCTGTGTGTTGGGTTGGTTGTCAGGGTTTTGGTAGGGGGGTGACAGGAGGGATGGCTTCTGTAAGAGAAAAGACAATCAATGCCAGCCAGCATTGTGAACCCATGCGAGACCTGTGTTGGGGCAGTCTGTTCCTGAAGGGCTGCACCTTGTGGGAGCAGATTGTGAAGAACTGCAGCCTGTGGGAAGGACTCAGGTTCATGTCTGTGGAGGAGTGACTCCCATGGGAGGGATGCTGCACTGGAGGAGGGGGAGCATGTGAAGAATCCTCCCCCTGAGGAGGAAGGAACAGCAGAGAAAATATGTGGTGGCCTGACCAAAGAGCCTATTACCCATTCACTTGCTCCTTTGAGGATGGAGAAGGTAAAGAGAAAATCATGAGTCTGGAAAGATGGGAGGGTTAGGAGGAAGATGCTTTCTAAGGTTTTGTTTAATTCTTCATTACCCGGCTCTGATCTGATTGGTAATAAATTAAACTTATTTCCCTAAGTCAAGTCTGTTTTGTCTGTGATGGTAATTGCTGAGCATTCTCTCAGTATCTTTATCTTGACCCAGGAACTTTTGGTTGTATTCTCTGTCTTGTCCAGATGACGTGGAAAGGGATAGAGTGGCTTTGGTGGCTACCTGATGTCTAGCCAGGGTCAACCAACCACAGTATGACACATGCCATCAAATTTGTGAGAATCTGAACCATCATCCACAAGGCAGCTTCTGAGGATATTATTTTATTATTTTCTTTATTCTCTGAGTCTCTTCCCACCAGCAGATCAGTAATCCATAGGAGATACTACAGCTATCAGTAATCCATAAGAGACATCTAATTTTTAATATGTGAGGTTTTTTCCTTTTTTTTTCTTTTTTTTTTTAATCTCTGGCTTTATTACCACAATTTTAAGTATGGATGCTTTAATTTTCCCAAGTAAAATGTATGATGGCAAGACTGAATAACTACTGACGAAGTTGTGCTCATCTTCTAACTAAATGAATTGAATAACAGGAAATAAACACACAAACCCACCCACCAATCAAAAAGCCAGCATTTTAATTCAGAATAGTAACTCAAAACTTCCTTGAATTTAAACACTCATAATTAAATAACCATTCGGTGACTCAAAATCTGTGTTCTATTGTTTTTTTATTTTTGATTTGCTAAATTTGACTTAGATGAGTACACCTCAGAAGCCTGCACCATTTAGTAACCCTTGGCATAAAGCTTCAACATTTGCCATAGAAAGGTGCAGCTTTAGAGCTCTCTTCTACTTAAGATATCTACAGATAGTGTAATTTCAAGCAGTATGTGCACTTTTGGTGAGATGGAAAAACATCATAGTACAATACATTTTTACCCATAGTTTGAAATAATTTGTTATGTAGCAAAGACTATATGATAAGAGATTTGATTTGCAAATGTGTAAGTGTGAAAAAAAATAGGCCTTTATTTGTTTGGGTTTTATTAAAAATTTTTTGTTTGAAACTAGTGCTTTTTGGCTGAGATTTTCTTTTGAATAAAAAAGCAATGATGTACACCATTTTAGCAAGTGGATTTCCTAATGCATAGGCTAGCCTAAAGGTTTCAAAATCCCTGAATAATTAACAAGTACTTACAGGAAGTAGCTCTACAAGGAGTTGATTCACTAAAGGAGGTTTGGTCAGCCTTAATAAAGGCAGGGACCTTGGAGGGTAATTGCAAGTCAAGTAGAACATTGAAACAAGGACAGAAAGGAAAATAGCAGACTCAAGTTGATTGCCACCCCCTACTGAACCTTGCAGAAGAGAGACCCCATCTGGTTCTGCCCATCTCAGCATCATTCCTGCTATAAGTACTTCACCAAAATACTTTTAACTGTATTCCTCCATGGAAAAAAACTGCTTCATCAAAGCTGGTGGTAAAGCTCAAAATACTCTATGAATATTAATTTGTCTTCGATTTCAACATCTCTTCTCAATTAAATTGTTAAGTGGTCTTTCCAATCTCAGGTTTAAATCCAGTACTCAGGCTTGTTGATTCAGTTTTTCAATGTGATAATTCTCAAGACTGTACTTAGCAAGACCTACATGTATTCTAAGCAAATCTATAATGTATGTCTGTGTCTCCTCATTTCCCTTATATAAAGAAAATACCCTATTCTTTGTGCTCAAATCATTCTGGCTGTTTCAAGGTCCTGATAGTGTAATTCACTTTTCCTGACCTTTGTAATTCTTGTTTGGTTGACGTATCTTGGCAAAATGTCTATGCACTGTGGAAATTTGCATCCATATCAGCAACTTGTAGCTGACCAAATTTTGAAAAATGTGATAGCCCTGCAATTGACTTATTTTTCCCACTCCCTTTTGAAGTAGGCAACAAAATAGAAGCTAAATGAAATCAAACATCTTCTCCTTTTTTCTGTTCATTCTTTTCTATAAGTTTCAGTAAAGCACAGAAATGAGTGATTGATTGTATTAAATTGAGAAATAGTTAGCAGAAATGGCTAGTTAGCTATACTTAATGTATTCATAAAAGTAGGGTTCCAAAACATCTCTTCTGTGAAAGAACTAAAGTTATTTCTAAAATTATTAATTGTGAAATATTTCTGATGTCATGTATATATAGAAGTAATAGAGCTACTAAAGAAAATGTTGTGAAGAAAAGACCTTGACCCAAATTCATCCCTGGGATAGTTTCAACAATTAGAGAAAAGTCATGCTAGGAATAAAGCTGACCCCCTATTTCAAATCTCTAGGACTTTTAGAGGCAGTGGAAAAGACTTAGTGAAATTACAAAGATTATTTAAATAATAATAAGTGTGATCAAGAGGATGTGAACATATGCTCAAGTGTTCAGGTAATGTGATGGAACTCCAGACCCTGCACAGAATAAGAACTTCCATGACTATGAGTATTTGACAGTTTATTGAGGTGGTACCCAGTACTGTGGTGAATAGAAAAGAAAATGGTATGAGCATTTGACAGTTTTTTGAGGTGGTACCCAGTACTGTGGTGAATATAAGAAAAGAATATGGGCATGTTTGAGAGCAAACCAAAGATAATATAACTTTGAATTACTTGTAACAGAGAGGGTAAGATATTATAGATGTAATCCCAAAGAAGATACCATTAAAAATACTTCAGAAATATTTTGTATATTTTCTCTTTGGCTGATCTTGCATGTAGGCAGGATAAAAAGTTTTAAGGAAGTATTCAAGTTTGAAAGATTCTCATAGGGACTGAAAATGTGGAAAGTGAAAAAAGTAAGGGACTTTTGTGAGGGACAAATTTGCAAGATACAACAATTCACAGGCAAGTTTTCTTTCATTGTTTGCATGAGGAAAAGCATATGGCAAGGAAGAGGCAGATAGGTCTCAAGCTCTCTGATGAAGCGCAGATCTCTTGTAGATATTTTAACTGGACATACCTGCTGCTAGATATTTGCTTAGTCCTGATGAGCATGTCTAGGAGTTGTGGTCTGCTTTGTGTCTCCCCTACAGTGTGGCAACAGCAATCACTCAGCAGCGGAGACTTGTCCTCTGCAGAACAGTGCCCATCACTTCCCAGGGCTGGCCACTCTGATGCTGAGTGCTCCAAAATAGCCTGTTTAATCTACCCTTTGTTTGGGTTGACAAACATGATTGCTTCCCTCCAGTTGCTGCAGAAGATGAGTCCCATCCAAAAAGCACAGCAGTTGGCACATTGCACATGCACCATCCTCTTGCTGGAGAATACACTGCATTTTTCTGGCTGGACCTTTTTTTCCCCTTTTTTTCCTCTTTAAAAATTGTTTTGAATTCCTACTCTATCTGCATCTTGCTGATGTCACCAGCTTCATATTAAAAATCTCACATACCCTATTTCAGCCCTCAGGGTGGAGAAATCCCTTCCAGGACAGGGACTATTCCTCTGTCACTAAACATACCACTTAAAGGCATACAGTTCATGGAAGAGGTTGCATTTCTTATCTACAGAGGCTGATATACCACTTCCTAAAGAATTTTGCCAGTGATTTCAAACTGTGCACAAAAAATCTATTTGTATGAACTTAGATCAAAGAGGAAAAGAGCACTGGAACAAAACAAGACTGTGACAAAATCCAGTAATGATGGGAACCTCAGGTCCCTCAGGTGTAAGAAATTGCATATACATACAGCTGAAAAATAGCTGGAAGACCTGGTGTTTTATTTTGACCCCTGATAGGTATTGAACAGCTTAATCCTTCAATTATTAGAGGTTTTTTTCCTCATAATTACCAAATAACAGTGCCAGTGGCACTTACTGCACTGAGGTTCAACATTACCAGAGGAACTACAAAAGAGAAGACTGCACAGTTATCTATTCATCCAGAAGGGACAATGGAAGAGGCATTGCAGACCATGTATTCCAGAGTAAAAGTGTAGGATGGGCGGATAAAACAATTTGCAACTGATAAGATCTGCTATACTTAATTTCTGGGTCAAACTGAATATATCATGAATCTAAATAAGTTTAGGTGAATATTTTTCAGTATATAGAGATTTTTAGAGATTTTTTTTTCAGAAAGTCACAAGCAAAATTCTGCTACTTGCTCTCCATTTTACATATCAGAATAGGATTTCTACTTATTCTGTAAGAAAGAAATTCCAAAGAATGAAGAAAGCCCATCAGAGTTTCTGCTTTTGATGATCTATTTTATGAAAAATTGCTCAACTGGAACGTGCAAAAACATACATTAATATAGACAGCGGAGTTGTACAGTTATGTTCAAAAAAAATTCCTGTCTCTTATAAGAAGATATGTTCAGAAATGCAAAAAAATCCAAAACTCAACCCAAAATGAAACCTACAGTCACTGCTATAGAGAAAAAAAGAATGACAGAAGCATCTTTCTGAATGTCTGTTAGCTTGAAGTTGAAGATGTGTAAAAAATGCTGCCCAGGCACAGCAGGCGTGTCAGAAGTGAACATTAAAAAGATCTTAGAAAATGAAGTATTCTCTTCCCCTTGACAGAGACAATGAACATGAATGAATGACCTTCCTGATATTATTGGTCTGAAAGAGTTCAGAACTGCCTGCTGAGCTATTAGTTATTAGTGGATGTCATGCACAAAACAAGGAACAAAAGGCATTAGCCCTGTTCATCATAGAGTTCTACTGAGAGCATTTAAAATGTATTTGCCTCCAAATACTTTAGATATTTCCATTCTAACATATTATATGCAGATTTTTTTGTAAGTAGTGAATAACCTGTTGATCACAGTTATTTCATGACACGGTAAAATTTGTGATACCAATCTGGAGTTACTTCTAAAAAAAATTGGGGTATTCTGGCTACTCCACAAACTGGAAAAAAAAAAATTACAAATATTTTAATAAAAGTTCTATTCACGCTTCTCCTACAAACCTTTAGCATTTTGTTGTGCTGAAGAGAAAATAAAAAACACAGTATTTCATGGAATGGTATAAAAAGAAAAATGGGAAAAGATTTGATGTCAAAGGGAAAAGCTTGTGGATTTATGTGTACAATTTCCCATTTGAAATTCTATTTAGTCATCTTTTGTTCATTCTGGAAAGAACTACATAAAATGTGTTGCCTTTATTTGTCTTTCACTGAAACAATTAAACACTTGCATTATAGAATGAAAAGGAAAAAGTACAATTCATTTTCACTTTACAGAGAACGTTGAAGATTTAAATCCATGGACTGTCTCTTAAATAGGCTACATGTTTAAAATATGGCTCTTGCATATTTTGGACAAAATTTATGTTTCAATATACTATTCCCCAAAACAGATAGAAGACCATTCTGCAGAAAGAAATGGCTGGTGGTAGAAAAGTCCAATAAATATCTAGAAACAGAAAATAGCAGGAACATTTTTTATTTGTAATGCAGAACATTATATGACGCAAAGTTTTTGTAACATATACAGAATTACACGCTAAGAATTACACACTATTTGCCCCTTACTGTTAATGAAAGCTGTTCATATCACTCCCTGCATGTTACACTGAAAACAGTTTGCTCCCCCACGTCTAGCAGTTAAAACAAATTTGGTATTATAGACTTTCAACTGATTTAGAACAGAGAGATAAATGAATGTTTAACACACAAGCATTGCAAGTTGCACTGGATGCCTGATCCTAAAACCCACTGAAATCTGTAGGATGCTTTCCATTGCTTTAAATGGGCTTCAGATCAGGCTCCCTGGGTGTCACTTGGCAAAGCCACAGTTAAAACATCTGACAGTGTTTGTATTACAAGTGTCCAGTTTCACAGGGCTATCATCTCAGTCATAAATATTCACTCTGTGTTCAGCTCTTGCCATATTCTGTAGACCAGTTTTCAAAAGTGGGTTTGATAGTTCATAAATTATTATCTGCACAGGTTGCATTCTTTTAATGGGAATTCACATATGGCTCCATAGAGACTATTTATTCATGTATATATATGTGTGTGTGTGAGTGCTTGCATACTGAATGCAGAAACACATGCTGAGCAACTCAGCATAGTGAGGAGATGTTTGCCTCCACAGTAACCTTGGAGCCTCTCCCCATTTTTTTGTTACATGAACATTTTGACCACTCCTATATGACAGTGCCCCTCCACTCCAGCTCTCCTCTGATACTGCGACCTGGGAAGAAATTTCAGCCCCTAAAGACATCTATGTTCAAGTGTGCATCAGAGTGAGCTCCTCCAGCTGCCAGAGCAAGCAAAGGAGATCAAGTCAACACAGTGTATAATACCCAGAGTGAATCATCCAAGTCTGAGATATCGGATAGCAAACTGCTCCCTAGCCTCCACTAGATCTTCACTGGTTAATAATGGTGAAGTGGATTGACCGGGGCTGGATGTCAGATGACCTCCAAAGCTGTGTTATCCCTCTCCTCCTCATCTGGCTAGGGGAGAGAAAATATAATGAAGGGCTTATGGATCAAAATAAGGACAGGGAGGGAGATCACTCACCAGTTACCATTATGTGCAAAACAGGCTTGACCCAGGAAATTTACTTTAATTTGTTACCAGTAAAATCAAAGTAGGATAATGAGAAATAAAAAAAAATAATAAAAACACCTTCCCCCCACCCCTCTCTTTTTCCCAGGATCAACTTCATTCCCAGTTTTTTCTACCTTTTCCCTCAGCAGTGCAGGTGGATGAGAAATAGGGGCCATCATCAGTTCATCACATGTTGTCTCTGCTGCTTGCTCCTCTTCACACTCCTCTCCTGCTCCACTGTGGGGTCTTCCATGGGCTGCATGGATGGATGCATGGGTAGATCTCTGCT
The DNA here is from genome assembly GCA_013400175.1 of Phainopepla nitens. Lineage (NCBI taxonomy): Eukaryota > Metazoa > Chordata > Aves > Passeriformes > Bombycillidae > Phainopepla > Phainopepla nitens. The sequence goes on from VXBQ01009496.1 coordinate 79,695, forward strand.
CCTCTATGGATCTCCAGGGACTGGAGGGTCACATCCTGCCTCACCACAGGCTGCACCATGGGCCATTGGGGAATCTCTGCTCTGGCACCTGGAGCACCTCCTCTCTGCCTTTCTGCCCTGAACTAGGTGTCTGCAGTGGTTTTTTGCTCTCCCATAGTCTCTTTTCCATCAGCTGCCTGTTTTTTTTTTCTTAATCTGTTGTCCAAGAGGTGCTACCACCATCACTGCAACACTCAGTCTTGGCCAGTGGCAGGTCTGTCTTGGGGCTGGCTGGAATTATCTCTGTGAGACATGGTGGCAGCTTCTGGCAGAAGCCACCCCTGCAGCTCCCCACTCCCCTCCAGCCGTTCCCTCTGCTCCCAAAACCTGGATATGCAAAACCAATACACTATAATGAGATCTTAGAAAATTAGTTCACAGCTTTAATTTATGTGTTTAAATCTTGAATGGACTTCCAGCAGTGAAGTTTGCTTCTGTTGCCAGAAAACTGGCTAGAGCTAGTCACACTCATTGTAAAGAGGAGCAAAAAAAACCAACCAACCAACCAAACAAACAAACAAAAAAAAAAAAACACAAAAAAAACCCCAAAAAAAACAGTGCAGTGAATAACATTTTATCCTGTTCTCCAGTAACTACATTTTTTGTGAATTCCTACTTTCACATCCTCTTCACTTCACAGTGATCTTTTATAGGGAGGTGTTGTTATTGCTTCTGTTCTGACATACATTTAATAAAGCAACTGATTTGGATAATGGAGTCCAAAATTTATAATCTTCCAGACTCAGAGCAAGAGTAATGATCAGCCAATCATCTGAGGATATGAGATATTTATCTCTGATACCCTGTGTCAAGAATGGACACCCACTAAGCAACAGTACCTTGACCTTGAGAGGGCACTTGAGTCTCAGAAGGAGTAGAAGAATTGTTCAATTTCTGCAGAACAAGCTGTGCTCTGTGCTAACATCACCCCTCTGAGTTGCGTGTAGCTTCCTACCCCTTCAAGAGTCTCCTCTAAACTGGAGTGGACATCCAGAAGCAGTGACTGCTTGCCAAATGGTGAATAGCTGCCCAAGAGTGTGCTGTCCCTCTGGGGTAGATCAGGACCAGTATACTGTCAGGAAGCATTGAGTCACCTCAGCTGCTTGAAGTGGCCCAGAATCACTTGGCAGATTGTGCAAAATGTGGTCAAGTGTCCTCACAGAGCCTGGGTAGCTCAGCATCTGAGAACAAGTAGCAGGCTGCCACAGTGAAGGCGTGGCAAATCCACACTAGATACCAGCCTGCAACTCTGACACACTGCCATCATCCTGTCCCTCTAGAGAGCACTTGCCCCTGTATTGGATTGCCAGGATGAGCTGAAGGGGAAATGCAGTAAATTAAGCCTGGCTGCAAGAGACCTACATAGCTAAGGACATATGGTAATTGTTAAAACAGAGGTATCATTGGACCTAGCTGCAGCCTTTATTTATTCCCTCGGTCAAGAATTGATAACTTGGGCTTCTTTGTTACATTTTGTTATGAGAAGTAACCTTCTCCCAAAATGCTTTGGCATCAGCCATTTAATTGTTTCAGTGGAATACTGATTTGTTCTACTCTTTATCAAGTATCAGTACCATATGAACACTTTCCAGACACATACTTCAAAATCCTTTTCTCTTTCATATCTCACTAACTCTGTCCCTGGGATTAAACTACTGTCTTGTCTCCTCAGTCAGTTCTGGGAACACACATTAGCACAAAATTCCATGACCTGTGCTTTTGTCACCTAGCTGGTTAAATGAGGTATGTGTTAGTTTAATTGCAAATCTTTGAGGTAACAGCCTTGAAGTACACACCTTGAGGTGTGTAAATTCTCAAGGTTTTATGCTCTTTATAGCCTTTCAGTGATGGCTGTAACGATGACTTTGAATTGACTGACAATAGTATGAGCTGTACAGCAAAAATAAAAGTGTTGCAAAAGTATTTTATTTTTTTACTTTAAAACTGATTGCTGGGCAAAATGTAAATATTTAATGTAAATATATTTTCATTCTTAGATACATATGGCAATTGAAATCTAAGAAGTAGAAAAGGCTGAATATCCCTTATGGAAAGTAGGCTCAAAGTTGTAGAAGGTAAGGTTTGGTTTATTGTTTTGCTTTACTTTGATTTTGGCCTTTCTATGAAGGAAAAAAATGTGTTCAATGATAATTCTCTACACAAAATTAGAGGCAGAAAGCACACTTACATGATTTCAGAGACCTCATGCTTTAATGCAATAGATGATATTGTACTCTGCATGATTAAGCAAAAACAACCCTAAGCATCTCTAGTGCTTATATAGTGCTATCTATTCTGCATCAGCCAATGATTTAATCAACTGTGACTATAGCCAGACAGTAAACATATGTTACTCCTCCCCCAAGAAGCAGTAGATTTACCCTTGTTTGTTGATTCAAGCATAGTGTACACTCCAACATTATTAGCCAGTCACCCATGCTTTTAAATACAGAGAAGATCTATTTCCTCGCAGAGAGAACTGCGAATACTTACAGGGTAGAGAAGAGACCTGAAGAAGAAGGATGGCAATTACCCACCTGAGAATGGGAATTATTTTCTAGCCTGTAACTATACTATTAGACTTTTACAAGAACACTTTTGGCAAGAAAGCAGTGCCTTGTTTTGCTCCCAGAAGCACAGCCTGCTGAAAACTACACTGTGGAGCAATAAAGCCATTGATACACTGATGCTGTAACATCATTTTCTGGGAAGTCACTTGCTTGAGGGCATGTTTCTCAGCATGGCACTACAAAGCTGTGGTTACTTTTGGTGATATGAGTATTACATATAAATGCACTCAGCATGCAACAAACTAACCACTAAGAAGATAGACAGGTTTGTTCTCCTTCTGTATTTTTCTGTTTTTCTTACTTAGTGTTTCTCCAGTGCACAGAGGTGCTTGATGCTCCCTTTATTGCACAGTTTGTATTCCTTTTCCACCCGCTTCTAAATACAGTGTCACTTAATTAGGGGCTATACCATAAACAGACTACAAGTAGGATTTTCCAGGGCTTATACAGCTAACTCACAATGATTATAGGTTATATCCTTGCAGTGAATGCCATGCCCTGCATTAAAATCTAGCACTTCTGGCACTCAAGGCCATGCAAAAAGTGGTGGAGTTCTCATGGCACACCAAATACTGTGACCACCCAGTCTATTCTCTCTTCTGCAGCTCTTTTAGTAGCAGTGGCTTGACCCTCTTTTGTTGAAGCAAGAGAGGGAGGCTTTTCTCACAATTTCCCTGAGAAACAAGGAGAGGGAAGTGTTCAAACAGATTCTGCATTTGTATCAGATTCACAAGCCCTGTTAAATGGCAGGGATGAGTTACCATTTTCCTCTCTTGACCTGAATGGGCCTGCCAAAGCTAGGATCTGCAGTTGTCAGAGATTGGAAGAACAGTCGTACACCTGTGAAATGTGAACTTCAATATCCACCCTCAAAAGGTACTCAATCCTGCACTGTGATTTTTTTCTTGTGGTTGCTTAGATGAAAGGGGATGCTGCAGCTCCATTACTTGTGTCATCTTACGAAGAGGCCTTCATAAGTGTCATATGCCAGGAGATTTTCCTTGGTTGCTCTTTTGGTTTACCTTGTAAGGTGAGGTTTTTCAGCCTCACTTCAATCCCTGTGGAGGTAATTGAGTAAATCCTCTCAAAACCATCTCCAAAGGTGTTAAGAACAAGAAGGTGATTGAGAGTAGAATAGAATGGATTTACAAAGGGGAAATCATACTTGACCAATCTAATAGTCTTCTGTAATGAAATTATTATCTTAGTGAATGAAGGGAGAGCCATGGATATTGTTTATCTTGAATTCAGGAATGATTTCAACATTGGGCACTGCTTAGCATTGTTCTAGGCAAATTGATGAAGTATAGACTAAAGACATGCACCATGAAGGAGATTGAAAATAACTGCTGACCTCAAAATGTTGTGACCAATGGTACAAAGTACAGCTTGAAACCAGTCACAGATGACTCCCTAGAGGTCAATACTGTGAAGAATACATCGTAGCATCTTTATTACTCATCTGAGCGATGAGGCAGAACACTCCTTCGGCAGGTGTGCAGGTAATGCAAAATTGCAGGGTGGAGTGGCTGATATGCCAGATGACCCTCTTCCATTCTGAGGAACCTTGAGGGGTTGGAGAATGGGACAGCAGGAATCTCATGAAGTTCATCACTGGGAAACACAAAGCCCTGTACCTGGGGAGGAATCATCTCATGCACCAGTGCACACTGTGGGGTGCCTGACTGGAAACCAGCTTTATGAGAAAAGGCATGAGGGTCCTGGTGGTGGACACCAAGCCAGCAATGCATTCTCACAGCAAAGAAGACCAAATGCAACTGGAGCTATATGAGGAAGAATGTTGACAGCAGTTCAAGGGAGGTGATCCTTTCCTTTTGCCCAGTCCCAGTGGGACACATATAGAGTGATGAGTCCATTTCTGGGGTCCTCAGTGCAAGAGGGATACAGAGATACTGAAGCAGGTCCAGTGAAGGGGCACAAAGATAATTAAAGTATGGAGCATCTGATACAAGATTGTTACTATTCTTTGGCCTGGAGAAATTTTCTCTACCAAAACACTGTTGTCTAATATAAACAATATTTATCTCTTTCATGATTATGTTAAAGCCCTGCCTCGCACATCACCAGAAAACTCCCTCTAAATAAAAAACCCCAAAACCAAAAACCAACCAACCAAACAAAATCCCCCTAAAAAACAAGACAAAACAAAACTCTAAACACACAAACTCTCTGTAAATGATATCCATTTATGAAAAGTCACTGTTTTTGAAAAATGTACTCTTCATATTCCCTACAGTCTACAGTATCAAGTCCACACACCACTAGAGTGAAGAAATAAATTGTTTTCACATGTGTTTCATTGAAATCATTGCCAAACAGCTGTCCTGTGACAGCTGCAGAACTTGTCCAGGTATGCTAAAATGGCTATAGGTAGTTGAAGAACGTTTAAGTTTAAATTTTGGAGCTTATGAAGCTTATGTACTTGTAGGGTTGCACCAAGGTATCTCAGTTGCATTCTTAGGCACCTCTTTTGGCTAAAACTCTTTATCTCTCTCATTCTGAAAAAGTGCAATGCACATTGAGAAATCCTCAGTGTGCCAGGGGATGATGGCAGGTTTGTATGGAAGAGGAGTCCTCCAGGCCGCAAATTTAGCAACATCCTAAGGATGGGAGCTGGCAGCTGGGCTGCAGGCAGTCTGTCTGAGCAGAAGCTGCTAAGCAATCATACCAAGTATTTAGAATCCTTGAGTCGCTGCCCCTGTAAATATAACTCTACTGACCCTTCTTCTGACCCCACTATTTTTCATATTTATTTTGTGTCAGTGTGAGACTTTCAGCAGTTCTTCTGGGAAATTCAAATCACAGTGTCACTAAAGGGTCTTTAAAAGAGCAGTGCTGAAGAAGTTTCATCCAGAAGAAATGTTGGTGGCAACTTTTTTGTTGGAATCTTGTGGTTGTTCAACCAAAATTTATTCCTGAGTTCACTTTCCTTCAGCGTCTTTCCTACAAACATAATAGCAAATGGCTCTGTTCTGAAAAGTTGAATATGTGGTCAGCTAAAATTTGCCCTCACAATGCCTAGTGAAAATGATGATAGATAAATCTTCAGCTGCTTGGAATAATTGAGTACTTATACTAAGTTAAATATATTACCAAAAATTTAGTCCAGGCTAATCAATATCAAGTAAGAATAAAAAGTATGATTTGAATGACATTCAGAATGCTCCATCTCAATCAGGGAAGAAAGATGGAAATGTGTACTAAACAATTTCCTCCTAAAGTTGAAAGATTAATTGTACTGATAAGCAAAACTTGACACAAAATCATGTCAAAATGACTAAGTCTTTTCTGTTGATAAGAGCACGTAAATCATTGTAGATACTGGATTTTTAGTGAGTCTGATTAGCAATTAGATGATGTTTCTAATGTATTTTCTTCAAAGTCTCTTGCTTTCTTTCCTTAATTTTCAATTGTATACATGCATTTTCCAGTCCAATATGGTATATATTATTAAACCAGAAAAAGTGCAGATGACAGGCACAGATGGTTATTAATATTGATGTTGACCTAATTAAACATCATAACCCTGAGATGTTAATTTTTAACATCTTCAGTAAAAATCTAACAGATTTGAATATATTACCAACATGATAGAAATAAATAATCTTCACAACAATTCTGTATCACTTAGTCATTTGAGGAAACAGTTTCTTAAAAATACAGTTTTACATCTATCAATTAATTTTATGCCCTTGAATTGAGAAAGCATCTTCCTTCTGTGCTGCTGTGGCATTTCACTGTAGAAATCAGATACTTTTGTGGTTGATAGTTAGTAGGAAATGTTTGCACTTACAAATTACAAAAAATATCAGGTCCCAGAAATGATTTAGCACTTTGTTATTAGCAAGTTTCATATCTGATATTAGATAACCAATGTTTGTAGGAGTATTTTCCTCCTAACTTTTATTTCCTTTTCTGTAATATCAGATAACAGCTCCTCTGTAACTAGTCGTTTATCATGCCTATTTACATAACCTAAAACTAGACATCTGAGATGCAATGCAGTGTAGCTACATAAAATCTTTTTTCATTTGGAATAGTAGATAGCGAATGCTGCATGTCATGATGCAACAGTTTTTATTTTTTATCAAAGGGTAGCAAGTGGCACTTCAGATTCAAGCTAAACATATTTCATTCAGCCTCCATTCCCTAGTGTAACCCAACAAAGTAAATTGCAATGCTCCTACCCACCTCCCTCCTCCTCTTCTTACTAATCCATTGTGTTTCTTCACTTACCACCTTCTGGATCATATTTCATTTTTATTTTGAGACATCAAATGTGCTACAGAATAGCTGCTACCTATTTGTGCTAAATTGTTTCTTGCTGCAGATTCGTATTCCTTTGCTGTGTAATTCATATCAGTTCTAATCTAAAGGTCTAATAACACATCAGAATTTTTCAAATGCACAAGATCAAATACGTAGTTTTCTTCAGGAGTCTGGTTGAGGTTTGATCCTCTTACATACCATCTAAATGTAGATTGCAGTTGAGTTCACCTTCTGCCCAGGATCTGATAGAGATTTATATTTACTATGCATTTTCCTAAATAGCCTGAAAGTTCAGATGTGCCTCCATTGACAGGTCACCCTCATGATCTCTTGTGATCATTTTTAGGTAGGCAGGCACTTGAACTCCCTGAGAAAGCAGAAAAATTAGACCTCAGCAGAAATATAATTGGCTTTGCCTGCCAGTGATGGAAGATTGCAGTTAGGCAGATTTGACAGCAAGGAATTCTGTCCCTGCTCCTAAAAGATTCTGTTTAGATGACTTTTTTTCAGATCAATGGTAATGTAATCCATTGTAATGCAACAGGCTCTTGAATTCTGGATCTAAATTATTCCAGCAAAAGTAACAACTAAGATACAGTCAGACTTCTTTACTTTTTTTCCTCTGACTTGCTGATGTTATGAACACTTGGAAAATACCAAGACAGGAGATTAACAAGGATTTTAGACAACATACCAATCAGTCAAATATTTAGTCTAGAGAAAACATATTTAAGGAATTTTAGAACCAAAATTTTATGTGTGAGAGAAATAATTGGCAAGATAATACCTATATTAATACCTTCTCTTTTTAATCTCTCTGGATATAATTTACTTTATTTTTTGTTTGAAAGAATAGATAAAGCAAAACCATAATAATGGTTTTAATATTTCTCTGTTATGATGAAATATGTAATTTTGTCCTTTTTAAACAATTTTTTTGTTTCAAAAATGACTGAAAGAATAAGTTTTTTTATATCCCCACCCTTTATTCTGGCTCCTTCCCTATCTGTCATTGTAACCCTACCCTTATTCCCGAACCTTCCCTGCCAGTCTCGCCCTGAACCAATCCCTGATTGTGACACCCACTTGGAATTCCCCCAAACTTCCTCCCTCCTACCCCAATTGGCCCTAGAGTTATAACCTCCTTCTCTGCCCCCCACTCCTCCCTCAAATATTCCCAATTGGTTACTTGTTTGTGTCCTACCACTGGTTTTTGGTTGTATTTAACCCCGTGCACAGGGCTGGTCTGGACTTTTCTGCTTTGAACCCTTCAGTTTCAATCAACCAATGCTGCTAGAACCTCACAACAGAGAGCCTCCTCCTTCTCCTTTGCCCAATCCCTGATGGTGATGAGAGATACTACACTGTTGAGCAAGTGGCTCAAAAGGTTCTGCCTTCAGTAATCCCCATACTGAGGCAGTTCCCCAAATCTGGTACGTTGCCAGTGTACTTCTCTGAGCTAGCCTGGGCTCCAGTGGCCGCTTCACCTTCTAAACTAGTATTTTTCCCCACACATATACTATTCTGAGACTGTATATCTTGTCTCAGTAAAGTCTCTGTCAATTTGAAAATTCAGTACAGAACCAGTGCAACTCATGGACCTATGAGTTAGACCCACGTGTTAACTAAAACAAGTGAAATTAAATAAAGTGTTTAGACACTCTGATGCTAATCATTGCAATGGTCAGCTTGAAAATACCTGGTTTTTAATTGGAACTATTTGAGTTTTTTTGCATCATTACACTTAGATACATCCAGGCGCCTTGAAGGAAGTTCCAAAAAAACTCACACGTGTTCAGGAAAGAGAAACCTAGAGGTAATGGTCAAAGTATTTTAATAAGAAGAACCAAGCATATGTCCTAAATACAGGTTTTCATAATAGTTTAGAGTTACCACACCCTCACTGGTGGTTGTAACTTTGAACTTTCCCCTAAAACAAGGCCTTCAGCTGCTTTTAAATCTCCTTTCACAAATGGAGGAGGAACCTGTCCTACCCTCTGAAACCCAACAGCAGAAGAATATATTATTTTTTACATGAGGATTAAGTATCAGAGTAATTGAATACTTTTTTAAATTATTTGACCAAAAAGAAGAATGTATTCCTGTGTGCAGGAGCGGGAAACCAGCCTCCCCATTCTGCAAATACATCCTCATCAACAAGAGAAAAGCTACACCAGTATCTCTTTAAAGTGGGACAACAAGTGCTTCTCCTCCTCCTTCACTCTAAAGCACACCCAGAGCTGCACAGCTGTGGACCAGCAGTGCCACACAGCAGAGATTAACCCCCATTCCTGTAGGTAAGGCAGCTTTGAAAGGGACTGACATGGTGCCTGGTCCGAATCTCTTCAGCAGGTGACAGAATTAAACAAAGTGTTACAGCCACTCTGCTGTTGTATAAAGAGCTTCCTCAGACTTCTTTTTTCTCTTTTGAAGAGGAAGCTCACATTTTATTTAGTAAAGATCACAGATTTGCACTATGCTGGTGACAATCTCTAAAATAAATCTAGGTTTTGGGCTGATTGGCAAATGATACTTTATTTAATTTAGTGCTGATTTTTTGATCTGCTAAGATAAAGGTGTACCAGGGAAATTAAATATTGGGAAAATGTGCATAGGGAACATGAATTCCCCCAAGGCATTTTGGACACTGAACACTTATATTTAGGATTAGTGTTTAGGGCTTAGAATTCGTTCTCAGTTTAGGTCAATAACAATATTTTGGACATAGTGCATTGAGCCTTTTCTACATGCACTGTCTTGAATTGAATGGAAGCCCAACACTGCTTAAGATTTCTGAGAGGATTGTTGTCAAATCATGGAGAAAAGATGGAAAAAACATTTTTTACTCCTCTAAGAACTTCTTCGTGTTATGAACAAAAAAACATTTTCAGTAGATGAGTGCTGAAAATGAAAGGGACAAGAAATTGATAGTTCAGAAAATGAATCTAGAGCAATGACCAGCTAAACAATAAAAAAATGGGCTTGACAGACTGGAGTTCATTCTCTTTGTCAAAGTGGCAAGCAGCTCCCTATACAAAGAATGGGGATTACAGCGTATTCTCTTATCTGTCACCATATGGAGGAAGATGCTTTCAAAAAGACATTTTTAGTAAACCCACCAGGACAGAATTACAATTACCCATTGTGGGCAGATAAAATGAGAAAACTGTCACTGATGTACTGTTTTTGCTGTGACAGCACTTGGGATCTAGACAGCAATTGCAAATGCAGAGCCTTAAATGAGTGAGCTCAATCACAACTTTATGCATTTTTTTTATTATATCAGCCATTAAAATATGCAGAATAGTATTTTATGAAAGCTGATTTTCAGGTGAAAACAAAGAAGGAGCAGCAGAAAAGAGTCTAATTTTCAGGAGGAAGCTAGAAGTCATTGTCTCAGAGTTGAAAGCCACAATATCACATATAAATTTTAAGTTTGTTTTATACATTTTTATAAAGAGACTTCAAATAAAGCAGGGCATTTACAGCAAAGCAGATAACCATTCTATTCATTGCTAGCAGATTTTTTTCTTTTCTTTGAAAGTTGCAAATCTGTGATTTAAAAATAGTGTGACAGGCTGGGCTGCTGCTGTTAATAGGGAGAGAAGGAGCTGTGTAACAAAGAGACGTAGGTCAGGTACTGACAAAGAAGCCAAAGACTTTTAAGAAAGCACGGTGTCAGTACTATGCTCTTTATTAGGGATAAAAGTGCTGATGTTACCTTAAATAGCTTATTATCTTCTGGGAAATATATAGAGCAAATTTTAGTGTGCCGGTCACTACTAGGTGTGCTAGAGCTGAAACTTGTAAAAGCTTTTCTGTCTTTACCAGCCAGTAATTGTTGTCAGTCTGCAGAGACTACCAGGCAGATTTGTTTAAATAAACTTGACTGTAAAGACTTTGACCTGAAATAATTCTGTTGGTGTCGTCACACCTAGCCTTGCCATGAGAATTTTTTCTTTGCTGTGTGGTGATGACCTAAGCAGCTGTAAGATAGGTAAGTTTGTCGCAAGTGAAGTAAACTATGAAGTAAGCCATGAAGAAGACATACTATTCAGTTCCCTACTTTTCGAATAATGCTAATTTCTTTTATATTTACACACACCCACATGTCAAAGGAGCAGTAGGAGGCATATTCTGAGACTCTTGAAAGTAATATTCTTCCTCTAAAACATAGATACCTGTGCAATAATCTTTAAAGTGAGATTTTAACCTCTAATACACTGTGTAAATAACCACCTACTTTCTCTGTGGAGGCTGTAAAATAGTCGTCTTATCCCAACACATTTAAAAAAAGAAAAGACATGATACCTTCAGTCTTTTCTCTCTAGGTTTTAATGACTGTCCAAAGCTGAACTACAATTTGGACAGCCAATCAACAAGGAACAGAGTTAGCATAGGTTTAATGCCCAGACCACAGGTCCTTAACACAAATTAATTGAGAGAATTGCACCGTCCCTGCCTGAGTGGGACGGTGGCACGTGGCAGCTCAATGCCTCCAAAAGCCTCAACCTACTATCTTCCATGGCCACCCACACTCAATATCTCCACAGGTAGCAGACAAATCCATTGATGGACTTTTGACATGTCAGGTCTGCATCTTGTAAAACATTCAGTGAAAAGTCTCTACATGAGAAGCGATAGCAGTTGGTCTCTATTAGCTTGGAAGAAGCTGTACTCCCAACAGTGTCATCCCTTTTGGCATCAGTGTTTTATATTCTTATTGCACATATTTTACAAAGCTAAATCAAAATGTAGCTCGAGCTCTAAAATAACTGTCCCAGAGGTATTTTAAATCCTAAATTGAGTAAAGAGAGATCAGCGAGGCACTCAGAGAAATGAAGTACTAAAAGGAGGACAGGGGTTCAAATATAAACGGCCTATGTTATAGATAGTCACCAGATCTGAGAGTCTTACACAGAACTGTGCAAGGCTGTCAGAGATGTATAAGAGAGGCAGATTTTCTGCTAGTAACAAAGCAATTCAGCTAGGAAATTGTGGTCTCTGCAACAGCCTGCAATTTAGGCTGCAAGGCTAGACTCTGGAGAGTGAAAGTTTCTTTTCTCCACATATATTCAGCTCTCAACATAAATGAATTTTAGTCCAGATTCAGGCCTTTTCCCTTTGTCAAAACATAGGTAGTAATATTGCTCCCATTGGGGCAATCTGTAGCTCTTACCTGGTTTCATTAGTGTTGGGAACTTTTTCTATTCAAAACCTGCTACATATTAGACAAGACTGCAACGCTTTCTGTCAGGATAAATCTTTTATGACTACTACACTTGCAAAATATCTCTGGCCTCTGCTGAGCCTAGTTTTTAGTAAAACAATGAGCATAATACATCAGATAATATTTCAAAGTGTTTTGCAAAGTCCCAGGTCACTTACCATACTATGTGACCCAGCTCCGTTTGTAATTCTTCTAGGTGTTTCCAGGTCAATTTTGTGCCAGAGTTTGCTCCTAATCTAACTATAAGAAACTGATTGTCAGTCTGAGTCAGGAATGTCAGAATTGCTGCTCCATTAAATCTAATGGCTCCCTGAAGCAGGAAATAAGGTGGGTTAACTAATATTAAATTTTGTTCATCCAATCAAAAATGTGGTGACATCTCCTTGTCCATAAAAAAAATAATTAGAAATGTGATTATGTAGAATATCTGTACTGTACAGCCCAGAAGTCCAGAGAGAAACACCAGGGAATTAAAATGGTGGATCTCAGAAAAAATTCCTTTCTCCAAAAGATTTCTTGGCACAGCAAGTGACCAGGTATGCTGTGAATAGTCTAGTAAATTTGTTCCTATTGCAGCTGAGAAAGTGAAATTTTGCCCATTGCAAGGAAGTCAGAAAATCCCTTCTAAATGAGAAAAAATCTAAGGGTGTGTTTTTTTTCTCTGAGGTTTTATTTTTAGGGCTTACTCATATTCTGAATTATAGATTCTTCTTTCAATCAAAGTTTGGAAAATAATTAGAGAAAAGGTGGATTATTCAGTATTATGCTATTCAGTATCATTCCTATTCAATATGAAAGTACCAAAATAGTGTACACGCAAGCTGACATGCTAAAGTGTGTGGTGGATAGCTTTTATGACACTCTTAAGTCCTGTCTTATTCCAGTTCCGTGCCACTGTAGTTGTACTAAAACCAGTGGACTTAAACCCAACCAAATAAACAGGAAGAAGGTATTAGAGGCCCCACAGTGCCTGTGCAATATAACAGAGTCTTTAATGTCTGCTTGTAAAAAGCTGTAGATGCCTGGCCATAGGCAATCTGATGTTAAATAAATGCTCAGAGCAATTTGATATAAGGGATTCTGTTCTGTGCTAAACAATAAAACTGTGCCCTCTCCTTTCTACCCTGAGAAGAGCTTATTCCAGCTGTCCAAGCAATTTTTTATCATTCTTGCCCACAACACACTTTCTACTCTTCAGCACCAGAAATTCTTGTCTCTGATGTCCTTTATTCCCACCTGGAAACACAGATGGCAGAACTCCCTCCAATGTTGCCAATGTGGAACAGATCAGGCATAGCAGCATCATTGTCAGTCATTTGTCACAAGTTCCCCTCTGATCTCTAGTATGGTTATGGTTTTTTTGATTGTGTTTTTTTTTTTTTTTTTACTAAATTATTTCTTTCATTTTGGCATCTTCCTTGCTCTGAAGGACTTACTCTTTCATCATATTTACGAATGGTATTTAGTGAAGCAGGGTGTTCTGTACTGCAGCAGGGATAGAAATAATTCTAAAGGACAGGTGACCTGAAACAATAAAAAGTGGGCAGATGCAAGCAAATTGCCTCAGTAAGCACTGTGATTGTGTATGATCCTTTCCACCTGCTAATGAATATGCATGTGGAAAATAAAAAACTCCTTTTTTTAAACTGTGTTGAGTTTGCACCGGTAGTGAATAAATCAGGATGATAAGATGTGAAGTCATCCATATTTAAGATTCAACAGAAAATGACAGTTATAATCTGCTCAAGAATAAAAACAGGCTCAGAACCAGAAAGTTTCTGAATGTCAGAAAAAGATCTCCAGTGCTCAGCAAGCATCCAGGTCTGGGACAGGGTAGTTTTCAGGTAAATTTACAGGTGGTATGCAGGCCATATTTTCAGAATGCCAATGATCTTGGTGCTTCTTTTCAATTGTACTGATTATCTGTCAGGCTAAAAATAACTGTATGTAATTAACACCAAAAAAGAAATTAATCTGAGAAGAAAAAGGCTGTCATCAAAGGGTAACAAGGTAAGGAAAAAGACAAGGCTGATGATAAAACCATAATGGGAACTGGCAAAAGAGAACCTCCACAGCTGTAAATTTTGGCATAGGCTTGGACATTTTCAGAAGAACGGAGTCAGACGGCTATGTTAAGAAAGTTGCTTCTCTTAAATATCCTAGATTTTGGATAATAAATAGATGAGATAGACAATTTGATAAATGAGTTGTATATGTTGTCAGCTACTACATAATCCTGGGCTTGATTAAAACACTATGTCACTTTCCCAATGGCAGATCTGGTTTTGCCACTCATTATATCATGTACTGCACAAACTCTGGCAGTCGGCAGTTATGATGTAAACCCAGTTAGATCTTCAAACTCAATATTCTCTTGATCATTATACTGGTGGAGTTGTATTCAGTTGTATTCAATTCCTGGTTGCTATGTAATGTGTACTCTCCTCCTAGATATATACCAGAATAATTTAATGTATAGATGTATTTGTTAACATGGCTGGCTTGAAACAGCAGCTGAAATTCAGATATATCTGTGTTATGCATTATTGTGATTTCAGTAGCCCTTTTATTTAAATATTATATTTAAATGTTATTTTACTTTGCAATATGAATATCCCTAAATCTAATGGCTAAGATACCTGCATAAAATAAGGAGACAGCAGTTTCAGGTCCTTCCTCAAATTGAATAATACAGGAAATTTACCCTGAATCTTTAGTACTAAAGATTTAATGTAGGGTTTTTGGGGGTTTTTTTTGGCTTTTTTGTCTGTTTGATTTTGTTTTTGTTTTTGTTTTTTTGGGGGGTTGTTTGGTTTTTTTTGTTTGTTTGGTTTTTTTTCCAACAGTTTCACAAGGATAAAATTCAATCTTCCAACAGAGAAGCATGTGGGGGCAAAATTTTCTACCCTGTATGTCAGGGCTGTCTTGCCATAGCCAGAATCTGAGTTGCAATGTTGAATGTCACAGTGGTTTTGCAGTGTAACTTCAGGCCGACAAAGTGTGCACAGCAGCTGTCATTGTTAAAATCAGTGATTCACTGTGAAGATTAAAAATTACTTTTCCTTTGAATTGAGATCTTCTTTCACCCACACAGCCCAGTGTGCAATTGTGTAAAGATGCTTTGCCCTAAATCTGTCCAACCAAAGGCTACAACCGAAAGTGATATTGTACAAAGTGATTCTTCAGTAGGGATAATGAAGCTCACAAACCCAACAGCATTGCCTTTGGGAAAAAGTACCTTGTCTTGATGTGATTTGTCAAAATCATTTGTGAGACCTCTACCCAGCAGTGAATTATTTCCTGTGGGTTGTTTTCCAATATGTTTAGCCACTGAGTTGATTAACAATTGGACCAAATTTAGGATTTAGAAGTCTTAAAATGGACAAGCCCTTGAGGATGGTCAAGGATGCCTGCTTTCCTGTGCTTGCATCTCCACCACCCACATTTTAAAAGTCTTCCTTTGAGCCTGAGCTGCAGAAGCTTGGGGTGGCCATGTGCTTGCTTGTAAAACTCTAAAACTCTGCTATGATCCAGGTTCAGCTGACCTACCACACCCACAGCTTCACCCCTGCTGAAGTTAAAGCTTTCCTGGGTTTAAGAAGTCATTGTTGACCCTGCAGGCAGCCAAAGCACCCTGCAATGCAAATAAGTTTTGTCTTAGCACACAATTGACTGCAAAACAAAAATGGCCATATGCTAGGAAAACGTGCCAGGACCCTTAGTTTTCATGTTGTTTCCAAACCAGTGGCCTAGCTGCCATATAGGAGTGAGGTTCTTTTTGCCTTTTGTGTTGCTTGATGGGCTTCATAAGGCTCCACGCAGTGCCGTGTTGGTGAGGAGAGCTGTGAGGAGAGCACACGCTCATGCTGAGACTAAAGCTGCCTGCTGCTCATGCGAGGGGATGGCAGATGGTTGCTGAGAAGGTGCCCTGAACTCTGGGAAAGAGGGATTCCAATTCTGGGAAGTCCTCTAATACACAGGTCGAGTATTGAAAATGCAACATCACTCTCCTCATCTAATGTCTTTCTTCAGACTGGATCAGCAATTTTCTCATCCTGTAAGATCCCAGTGGAAGACAGGTTCCTGACTTAAATGCCCTTGACTTCTGCAAACACATTTCTCCCGAAATAGTTAAAGGACACAAAGAGGTCCCCCAAAGAGGGAACTTCTACCTCAGGCCTACAGAGGAGCCTGCTTTATGCAGAAAACAAGGGTAGTCAATGTGGGAGGTTAATAAGATCTGTCACTGGCTGTCCAGGGATGAAATCTTTGTTAAAACAGGTTTTACACTAGGCATCCAAACAGTGCAGGCTTAATCTTAATTTAAGTTTGTACCTGTACAAAATATTAAACATAATATGAGCATATAGTAGGTTTATTTTTAATATCCATGTCTGTGTAGGTTTGCTTCTATTGAGTCATAGCTAATTAAAATAGTTCTGTTGTTCACCTCTCAATAATATGATTTATTTATATATTTTTTTAAGCAAAAAAGCTTTAAAAATACTCATAGACTTTTGAAAAATTTGACGTGTGGAAATACATCTCTGGGTATTCATTTAATGATCTAAATGGTTACTCAGGGAAAGTCTATCAGTTTGGTGGAATACTGATTAATTTTTATTGTCTGGAGAGAAGGAAACTTTCAGCATCAATATTTAAAAATAAACTGCTGACCTGAACACCTGCTCCATTTTTTTCCTATTTTTTTACTACTTTTATTTCAAGAGTACTAATTTTCTGTGCATGGCAGCACTTGGAACAGGTGCAGCGAAGCAGAAGTTAGAAGAATCTGTTTGCTCTGATTGCTGGCCAGGGGGCAACACAAGGCTACATAGCAATGCTGAAGGCAAATAAGCAGCTCTTTCATACTCATCAGTCGGCAAACCACACAACTTTTCCGTCCTGCTGATTTATTTGTTTGTTTGTTTGTTTGTTTGTTTGTTTGTTTTTCTTTAAAGAGCTGAACACATCAACATGTTTTCAAACTTTCTGGTTTTAACAGTGAGTCACTGAGAGGTCAGGTTTATTTCAGGAACATGTACATTTTATGTAAAGAGTAGAACAGTGCATGTGCAGGTGAAATAAATGATGTCATAAAAAGCTACATAGCTCACATTCAAGGATAAAAAATGAAACTATTAAGTACTCTATTAAAAAGCTTCATGGAAGTTTGCATGCATAATTTCTTTAATTTAAACTTTTATAATCACTCATTCTTTATAAAAGTACAGATTTTGCATTCTGTCTCAACATCCCAAAGTGTGTTGCAAACATTTTGTGAAAAAACTTGTTACAGCACTGCAAGGTAGGAAAATAGAAAAAGCATCATATGGTTGATGGAAACCAAAATAAAAGGGACAATTTTGTTAGCTCTCATGAATTTTTCATGTCTCAAATTATGTGGTATTTTTCTTTAAAAAATCTTATTATATTCCCATGGTCCTTTGCTTGGTGATGAAGCTGTCCCAGGGGTTACTGCTTCTTATCCTGTCAATACACAGACTAGTGTTGTCAGCTACCCTTGTGCAATTGTTAATGAGAATGCACTGTAAAAGAGGGATGGTGAAATTACCTAGATTTGAAAGGAATCCTGATGCCTGTTCTCTCCTTAAACTGTTATCTTTACATGGTTTATATTCCTAACCCTTTTCCTAGCACAGTTGTCCTGTGGTGGTGCTAATGCAAATGAAAGGGAGGAGAACCACAGAGAAGGGACAGGAAGAGGCATCTGCCTGTTAGAGAGGACCCCTCTGACAAGCAATATGGGACTTACCATTGTCTTAAACTAGCTTGCTTTACTAAAAGGCACAAGTTTGCAACTAAAAACCTGTGCCAGACCTGGACTTTGCGGGGAATGGAGGTTTATATAACTGTCTGTTTTATGCATGTAAATCAAATTAATTCCACTGAATAGGAGAACTTAACTGAGCTCTAATCTTATATTTTTCTCCTAGGTAGGAAAAAAATGGTCTCCCAGTGTACAGACACGGTGCAGGACAGCAGCCCCAAGAATCACAGAATGTGCCCAAGAGTGTAGTCCAAACACTTCTTAAACTCTGTCAGGCTTGGTTCTGTGACCACTTCCCTGGGGAGCCTGCTCCAGTGCCCAACCACCCTCAGTGAAAAATCTTACCCTAATACATAACCTAAACCTCTTCTGACTCAGCTGCATTCCATTCCCTCAAGTCCTGTCGCTGGTCACCAAAAAAGAGATCAGTGCCAGCCCCTCCTCAGTCCCTCATGGGGAAGTTGTACTTCTATGACGCCTCCCCTCATTCTCCTCCAGGCTGAACAGATCAAGTGACCTCAGCTGCTCCTCATACACATTCCTCTCTAAATCGTTCAACAGTTTCATGGCCTTCCTTTCAACACTCTCTAATAGCTTTATGTCTTTTTTATATTGAGGCACCCAAACCTGCCCCCAGCACTCAAGGTGAGGCCACCCCAGTGCAGAGCAGAGCAGGACAATCCCCTCCGTTGCCCAGCTGGTGATGCTGGGCCTGATGCACCCTAGGACAGGGCTGGCCCTGCTGGCTGCCAGGGCACTGCTGACTAGTTACCGTCACAGTACAGAAGTATCTCTGCTACACCTGATTGTGTAGAATGGCTTCTACTTGGGCCCTGGAAAGAGTTTTCACCATGCAGTATACAGACACAGTAACTAAAGTCACTAATGATTGTGACTTTCCTAAGAGGAAAGATAAAGGGTGAAACTGTTGCTGCACTGAAACTGAGCACAGGCATGCTATTATTATTCAAAGGACCCATGATTTTAACAAAGAAATCAAAAGGCCTGTTACCTCTTCCAGAACAGAGCAAAGCCAATGTGAGGGAAAATGTGAATAATTTCAAAGAACTAGTCACAGATGTCTCATCATGATACTGAAAAAATACATGATCTGAAAATTAAATTATGACCTAAATATTAGACAATAATAGAAAAATCATAAAAAATGTTCGCTCATAATTACACATCAGTCAAAGACACTTATAAATATTATTAAGATATAATAAAAAGAATATAAATTTTGTGAAAACTTTGAATATTTCTTTGAAGAAGGTTATTTGTAAGGTCTTTAAAAAAAATCACAAGATGTAGCTGCATTAAAAATATCCATTTTTAGATAGGAAAGATGAACTTTCCATCTCAGTCTTTTACTGGACACTTCATCCCAATCCTCAGAAACATGTTTATGGGAAAAGCTGTAAAAATCAGCACCGTAGAACAGTCTTTGTTTTTAGAAAAAAAGCTTCTCCTGACATAAAATGATCAGTTCAAAGTGTTCTCACCAGCTCTCTTCACTGTCGTTAGCAGCAGTGAATGCTTTTCACAGAAAGAACTTATCGCTTGTGCTTCAGGATCTCATAATCTCAAAAACAAGCAAACAATGCCCTGAGAAAATAAGACAGATAAAAGAACAAAGAGAAAAGCGAAATTAAAATATTAGTGGAACAAGGGATTATGTGCTAGAGAAAGAAAGGTGGGAGAAACTACAGGAAGTTAGCTAGGTCAGCAGTAGGTTAACATGTTACTTTGTCAGCAACCCTTGACAAATTTTGTGTTAGATTAAAAGCATTAAAATTGCCATTCTTTCTCAGAAAGCCTGCAGTTTTCCTCTCCAGCTATCTGCAATGTATTTTCAGTATTTTTCCTTACCTCTTTCTGATAGATTGTCAGGGAACCAATACACAAAGTAGACCTGAAAAACCAAATTGATTATTTTTTGCAGGTCCAAAGGATAAAGTAGAATATTTTGAGAGAACCAGATCAGAAATAACTGTATTTATAGATTAGCTCAGGAAGAGCTCACCCTCTGTAAACTCAAATGTGCAGAGAATGCCTAATCCACCCTTTTCCCTGAACTATGGGCAAAGGGAGGGGGGCAAACCACTGTGTGAAAGAGTGGGCAAGAAGGGGGAGGATGGTGAGTAGGACTCCTTCACACTAGGTCACTGGTTTCCATTAAGTGCACACTGGTAGTTAGACACCCTATGACTAGGTAGCTCTTTAAGGATTTGAAGTCAGCTGCTTCCGTTTGTTCTTAAAGACACTAAGTTATATCACAGTAGTGAGCCAGAATACATTCCACATTGCAGCGTGGCTTTTACTGCACAGCACTGAAGGGCTGCTTTACCAATCAGGTGCTCCACTCAGAAAAATGAGCACGATCTGAAAGAAGTTGAGGTCAATACTTATGAAGACTGTTCTTTGGTCTAAATTTAAATGGATGAAAGTAGCCTTTAATGATTGCAGTTAGAGTAAGACAAGCTGAAAGAGACGGCATTTCTGCCAGAGTTTGCCCTGCATGCATTTTCGCGATGAGCACTTTGTTATCATTTTACCTTTTGCATTGGTCTCAATTCACAGTAGGGAAGGGGAGGTAGGAAGATGATGAGGGAGAACAGTAGGAAAATGGCTATACATGTTATAATTTCTGAGTTTTAAACTGCAGCATCCAAATGTGTTAATGGTTTCCTTTTGAGCAATAATCTTATGATTCCTTCTGAAGAATAGTATTCAGAGTGTATCTCTTAAAGTGCTTTCATAACCCACTTGATTGCTTTTCCTGTCCTATACCAGTGATTTACTTGCATCGACAGAAAAGACAAGAGAGCCTGTGATAGTTTGTGGAAGAAGAAAGAGCTTGAGTTTCATTTTGAAGTAGACTTACTGTTTAAAAGAGAATTGTATGCTGCTTAAAAATCTGTCTGGGTGGCATCAGCTAGGTCACTCTAGCTGATGTCAATAACCTGAAGCTGAAATGTCAATAACCTGAAGCTGAACTATTTGGCGCCCAAAGTCCAGTTGGTGACATTATAGAGGGAACGTGCTGAGAAACTAAGCACTGTGGAATTGTTTTTTAAGGTAATTTGAGCTAACCAGAACGTGAACTGACCTACCTGTTTTGTGTTTCTACAGTCAAATGCTGTGTTTTTCCCCTGAACTCCTTCCCATACTCAGAACTGCTGGTATAAAGCCTTGCTGGTAGTTTTCCACTTTATCTGTGATTTCTTTCCTGGAAGAATGAGATGCTTATAAGAAAGCTGAGGCTAAGGAAATGTCACAGTGAAGCATTATGGAAATTCAATATAATTGAAAAGGAAGGAGTAACAACAAAAGTGCAAAATGCTGGATGAATGCCCTCCATGCTTCAAAAGGTAAAAGGAAAAAAAGAGCTGTTTTCCACTCATTTTCTTTCAGCATTGGGTAGGTAGGACCCTTGTTTTAATGTTATAATCTCTTCAGCTTTCCTACAGAAGTTGTGTAATGCAACTCTGCATTATAATTTAGGGTTCCAAGTGTGTCTGTCTTGCTGCTCCTACTTTCTGTGAATCTTCAGTTTGTAACATGCCAAAATTTAGCTAGCCAAGAATGAGTTGTATGGAAGACTTCCTCTGAAAATTATATGGCGCATGTACACCACTCATCAGTGGAGGAGTGTTACTGCAAAGAAGCAGTAATTTTATTTCTTACTTATATAATTGTGTTAATATATAGTAATGATATTTTTGTCTGCCAGCCCAAAAGCGCCATTCTTTCAGTTGTTAGAGAAAGCAGCCTGAAGTACTCAAATTGTCAAAAGATGTTAAACTCCATCCTTTCAAATGATTCAATGTTAGATTTCCTTCAGTGGAAAAAGAAACAAGGCAGAGGGGAATCCATTTACACAAATAATGAATTAGCTGTTTATGTTAGGGTCAGCCATACAATTTGAAATTAAGAAGGTAGTTCATGTAAGGGACACATTTTTGTGAAAATTTTAATGACAAATTTTTCCATTTCCTACCTGTTTTTCCTTATGTTTTTCACAAAAGCTGAGTCTGTAGTAGTGAACACAGGGAACAGAGACTCCTTTCAAGAGTGGTCTTTATCAGACACAGACATTTGAGAAAATATCAGTGCCATTGCCTACATTTGAAACATAATATTCTTCCCCAGATTTGTCTTCTTTTCCTCTCTTTTATTTTCACATTGAAGTCCATTAATGATTATCCAGTGTCATACACCTAGCAGATGCATCACCAGTTTTTTTCAAGGGTATTTCAAAATATCTGAAAATCATGAGAGTTTTTCTTTAAATTAATATATTCTTACTAACTCTTTAAAGAGATGACTTTTTAAGAGGTCCCATTAATACACATACAAAAACTGTGACAAAAGAAATATAGCAGATAATTACAAGCCAAAATCTTACATCAGTGATGGCCTCTTCATCTTTCTTGGGAGGTGAGGAAGAGATGTGCCTTGCTAAAAGAAATCTCCTGGGAAACCCCAGTTGAGCCTTCTCTGCCTGTCCTGGGACCATTGCATTCCTGCTTATACCAGTGTAATTCCCATGCATAACCCAGCATCTTAACTCCATGCAGCACCTAGGACAAGCTGCATGCAATATTGCTGATGGAACTTGCACTTCAGAATCAAAGACTTAAGTTTTGTAATCCTGGCCTATTTTTAGGACTGCTTAGGCTTAAGTTACGAACCTATTGTCAAAGTTAGTCATCTCTTTAAACTCTTTCTCAAAATATTGTTGGAGCAGGGACTGAGCCTGATAACTCAATAATTCTTTCTCTCATACAGGGCTTTACCTATGCAAATTTGATTTCTCATCTGTTTGTGATACCATTTAAGTTTCGTTTTTTTTTTTTTTTAATATGTTCTCTGTGTTCTTCACACATATATTTAGCTCTTCACACATATATATAGCTCTGTAGTTTATTCTGTTAGTGACTAGTTTTCCCAGTACTTTTCCATGGTCTTTCCTTAAAGCAGAAAGATTAAACAAATTCCAGGGCTCCAAGCCCCAGGAGGTACAGGGCCCCAGTGCTATCTTGGTTCTTCCAGGGAACCAAGGCTGAGAACAACTCTTTGAGATACATTCTCATGGACAAAGTACAACTAGTGCTGAAGGGGGGCTCCAGGGAAGGACTTGACCTGGAGGGGGAATTGCATCATCACTTGTCCTCCTAATTGGTGCCTTTTATCAATTATGCTAATTTCCTAAAACTAAAGTACATTCCATAAAATGTACTCACCCGTGGAGGAGGGGGAGGGGGGGGCTTTTGTGGACATCTTTCCATAACTGCTCCTGGAGGCCTTCAAATAAAGATCCCCTTTTATATTACCTCCTTACTAAAATTACCTCGAGTTTCATTTCCAGATTGGGAAAACACAACATTTGGAGTAACATGAACTTCTGTTTCTCACATGCCTGAGAGTTCTGCTGTAAAGTACAGCCATGCTATAACTGTGTTCTTTTTTCCCAGTTAGAATTCCTTCTCCTCCCATGATCAGCTCTCAGGATCAGCTGCTGACAGCTCCTATATTATCTCATTACCTGTCCTTGTGCAGAAAATCCCTGCCTCATCACCTCTCCCCTGTAGATGTGGGGTAGGACACTCACATTCCCTCCAATCCTGTTCTGTTCATCTACTTCATGCTTGCCAGATCTGAGCGTGATGTCTTTGAAAAAGAAAGCCAAACCTGCTAAAGAGGTCATAAATCATGCCAAAAGAGAAAAAAACTATAAATCTGAAACCGTTGACATCAGAGGGAGTGGCTGCAGATAAAAAGTGCCTATAAAAATAATTATCTTACCTCCTCAGGCTGAAGTCAAGATAAGCAGTTAGAGGAGGTGATGCCATTATATCATACTCTACAGAATACACAGTATTCGGGTAGGAATCAAGGCATCATATTCCTGATCTCAAAATAATGTGACTCAGTCAGCCATTGCCCCAGTGAGGAAAGCAGGGCAAAAATATTTTGCATTCAGAAAGTAACTAGCTGAATACCAGCCGCTTACATTTTGTGACAGCTGTCATAGGGGGTTGCAACACATCACTAATATATCAAAGAAACATATAAGAACATACAAAGAGTATTGGGTCTCACACATTGTTGGCCAAATCATGCTCTTTTCCTTGTTGTTCTAATTCCAACATAGGAACACACAGAACTCCTCAAATGTCACAGTAAAAAAAAATGGATAAATCACTTTTGTGTGAATATAAAATTCAGATCCTCTGTCAAAGACTCAATATCACATTGGGAAGCAAGAAACAGCAGCTGTCACAGCCCTTCCATGCTGAAATGAATATAAATGTAGGGAGTAAAGAGGAGCTGTAAAAGAAAATGCACAGTGCAAATCTAAACCAGAACTGTATTCTAGAAAATTCTGTTTTGAATGGAGGGACAGATTAGGGAGTGAGAAAGACATGGGAATACAAACTAGAGATTGGAACTGAGTAAAATCTAGCCACATTTGGGGACAGTGTGTTTGAAGCTACACAACTGTATTTCAGCAGAAAAGGAGCAAAATTGCAGGATGGCAGAAGAAATACCATGCCTCAAGGAAATATAGAAGACCTCAGGAAGGACATTTTCTTAAATGCTAATTTCAGTAAAATATTAAAAGGAAACTAAAGGAGCATGAAATAGAAGAAAATCCCTGCAAGAAAAAAATAATCTCAGGTTTCATGAAGATTTGGTGGGAGTCTCTGCTTCTATGGTAGAAAAAAGGAAAAGTAATACAAGTTGGGATTAATCTAAGCTAGTCTCACCTAGTTTCCTCTTTAGGCAATTCAGAGGAATAAGCACTTTTAAAGTGCATCTCACCCCATCTTCTACAAGTCTTCCAAATATCAGATTAGTGGTGGCTTAAAAGTTCCTGTGTCTCTTTGTCAGCTAAAAAAAGAGTGTAAAGTGACTAGCTCAGATGAAAATATCTAGATTGCAGATGTCTACATGTAATTTCCCAAAGTGTCTGAAACTCCACAGGGAAATTTCAGAACAAAAAGCTATGAGATTGAAGAGTTTACACTGATATTCACAAGGTCCCACTTCAACATCACATGCTGACATGTAAACTCAAACAGTTTAACATTCTACTGGACAAACTTTGGTGTTTGAAGTACAGGTAGAAATCAGAAGATAAAAAAAGCAAACAAGAGACAGCTAAATCACAACAGAGGTGCTAAAATGCACCTGACATCATTCTCCTAATGAAACAAGATTTGACCAGCATAGTCTGGAGAATGCAAGACTTCTCCTGTTAATTAAAACCACAGAACTATTAGAGAACCCAGAACTAACACTATACTCTGGAGAAGTGAAGGTCATTTGAAACATAACTATTAAGAACAGAAGAGGACTGTGCAAAACAGCAGACTAGATTCAGGGCTTAAGCATCTTATTCAACCTAGATGTCTCAAAGAAGTACCTTTAGGAGTATTCTCCACTTCTTTCCTTCATGTTAGAGATTTTTCTTGGCTAATGGTAATTATTGTCTCTTTTTTCCTTTCACACTGTTACTATCAGCTCTAAACCCTGTTACTACCAGCTCTCTGCAGAGTTTTATCCTGCTACGTTGGCACAGAAATAGGAAATGTACAACAGCAGAAGAAAGCTGATTTTCTTTTACCTTCAATAGCAAAGTTAATAGATACCTGGGAGAAGTGAAAATCAGTAATATGGTTGGAAGCATTAAGTTCTTCTGGTTTTCAAGAGAAAGACCAATATGAAAAAATTAAGACATCATCAGCTGCAGCCCAGCTTCAGCTGAATCAGAAGGGAATGTGTGACATAAACTTTTGTCTTGGATTGCAACATGTAGATGCTTAGATGAAGCTAAGTGAAAATTAAGCGTTCTCTGGAAAATATGAAGAAAAATGCTTAGCAGAACAGTTAAACTGCTTAGTAAAAAACATGCAGGAGCAGCAAAGGATTGAATGGAGATTCACTATTTTCAGCAGTCATTCCTCTAAGCCGAGCTTACTTTCTCTCTTGTGGTACCCTAACCATAAAACACTATGGTCATGTTTTCTGTCTGGCAGAGTAAGTATTTTATGAATGCCTACAAAACACAATAGCTTTGGGTGGAAAGAGTCAGAGAAGCTATGTTTATCTGGGAGGCAAGTGTTGCAGTTCAGAATATTTTTAGAGCTGAGACTGAAACGACTGCACCCACAGACAGTGGCCTTAAAGCTGGACTCCTGGGTTTAGGTCAGGTGCTGCATGGTACCAGACTGAAAAGTGTGTTCTGGGCTTTCTGAATTAAGGAACTTCTGCAGATAAAAATAAGCAGGACTTCAAGCCCATTTTTAGATCTCATAATACATCCAGAGCAAGTAGAGTATATAGCAGCTCAAGATTTTGACCTTTCCTCGAGAAGCATTTAGGTAACATTAGGGAAGCATAGCTTATTGGTTTCAGTTGCCTCCAGACTAATCAGTAGCTACATAAAAATATTGTGTATCTACACTTTTTTTACACAATACCTGCTGTGGTGAGTGGTCAGTTTTCAGGTACCCAGTTCCTGTGGGGGAACTGCTAGGGGACTGCATTACAGCATGGAATCCCAGCACAGAGTGTAAGCGTGCCTAGCCAGCTCTGTTCAAAGGAGGACATTCGGAAGTTTGGGAGGAGGAGGAGGAGGACCAGAGGGTAGGCACCCTTGACTAAGGAAGAAAAGCAATGTGTCCAGTGACAAAAGAGAAGCATGTGCAGACCAGTGATGAGAAAGAAGTGGGTGGAATCCATCTCTGTGCCTCAAGAATATCTCTGAGACAATGCTGGTACCATGCTCTCAAGATGTCCAGAATCACAGATTGCTGAAGCTGAACTGTTTCCACTCTTCAGGGAAAACATCTCTCCCTGCATGCTTGTGTTGCTTCATATTACCCCTGGACATATGTTGTTGGCTACCATCAGAGACAAGATGCTGAACTACACAGACCCTTCATGCAATCTTGGACAGATGCTCTAATGCAGGGCTTAATTGCAGCATTACCTTTGTTTTTACATGCATTTGTATCTGCCTATTATTCTTCTCAGTCGGAAGGCACTTTCAGTGCTTTGTACTAAGTTAGAAATAACAGAACATTAGCCTTCCTTCATTATATGGTCTGTACATTGGTTATGTACCCTCCATTTAGTGCTTTACACATTGCTTCTCACTGCAGGGCTTTTGCAGGTTAAAAGGAAGAAGATGTTATGGAGGACATAAGGCAGAAATCCATATTGAAAACTGAGAAAACAGTATAAACACAAAACAAAATTTCTGCCTTCAGTGTATGCTCTGCTACACTTCTAAAGTCCATAAATAATGTTTTAAGCATTGTCTGAATTGCAAATGAAAGGCAGTTTGTGACATGCAGTAGGGTCAATGGAATTTTTTATTTTAAATGTTATAATTAAAATAAATGTTTTTTCACCACTGCCAGAAGTAATCAGACAGAAGAAGAAGCTCTATATAAGTGGAAAAATCATTATAGATTGAGGGTCTTTGTACACTAGTATTAGAAGCTGTCTATAGCTGAATAAATACTAAATACTCTTTTATAAATGCAAGGTAGGTTGTGTGTTTCAGCTTTAATAGCTACTAACTCATTTAACTGGAGGGTGACATGAGGCTAATCAAAGGTCGCCCAAGTCCTGGTTGATATTGAATGGAAGTTGACAGCTTTCCAGAGTAGCGCATAATTCATAGGGAGGATTTTTTTTTTCCTGCAGGAGCAATATTCATCTGGAATTGACACAATGCTGAGTTTCAAAACAATTAATTCAAATCCTTAAAGACTCTGGAAAAGCAGACAACTTTTCAAGCCTTATCCTGGGGAAGAAGTGTTCACCTGACAAAGAAATTCTGGTCTCAGGCAAATTACTGAATTCCAATAGCAATGTTCCATAAATAGCAGCAGGAATCAGGAACCTGTTCAGAGGACAAAATATAGGTTCTGTAGTTTCAATTTAAAATTACTAGGGCCACATAGTTTAATAGAAAAGAAGCATGTACTTTTGCATTCACAGGGACAAAACAATAGAAAACATGAGACAAAAAAAGGAAGGTGTGGGAATATTTATATTTAAGACTAAGATATACTTCAAATGTGCACAGTCCTTTCCAAGCACAAAAAACTAGCAGTGACATGATGAATGTAGAATAGATTAAAATGCCAGCCCTTGTTTTTTAAAATCCCTGTATCTGGCAGCACCATAAGCTTGAGTTTGTGTGGTATAATTTACTACCTTTGAGAGTAAAAGTTTGTTGTTCAAATGAGTGTGTATACACGCTCTCTGGCAGATGGAAGTGTTGTGATTGAGCATGCAAAGTGATTATCCTCCCCTGCAGACACGCTGAATGCAATTGAGGATACATGTGAAGACATGCAGCTTATTTCACAATTGCAAAACGTTACCCAGAACAAAAATACACCTTTTCAATAGACCTTGAAATAGTTCTCTCTAAAGAACTCTTATAACCAAGGTTACCCTTGAGTATGCAACACACACATGCACACAAATAGGTTCTCTTATAATGTACTTTGGTAGATACTTTAATACAATGTACCATTATATAAATAATTATAGTGGATTTAAGATCAGGTCAAGAGGAAATGTGAAATTCATCAGTTAGGGGAAAAAAATGAGAGGAAATATCATACAATTAGAAAATAATTAAAATTGTAATGAACCTATCTCTGACAAGGATATTTGTCCATGAACCCATGGAAAGAGGGGATGTTCTTTTAAAAGATAATGAAATAGAAAAAAATGCTTTGCCATGTGGCTACAAAGGAGATTTATGTCAATGTGTAATAAAAGTAATTACGTAGGTTTTGCAACTGCAGGGTAGAATATACCCGTAAGTATGTCTGAAACCTACAGCTGTCTAAACAGCCAACTGAAATTCCTTAATCCTCCTTCTCTCAGTCACTAAAAATTGTTTTCCAGAGCAAGATCTCCAGGATTGTGATTATAATCACTGTGGAGGAGATGGTCACTGTACAGAACACAGAGTCAAAAATGTTCCTCTGTATCTGTATCTCCATTTATAACATCACTCTGAATTTCAGCAGCACTGGATTTGAAAAATGAGTGAACTGAGAAATGATATGTAAACTTCACTGCCAGTCTCCTACCATTAACACCAGGTAGCAGGAGCAGGGTACCATACCTTCCCATAAGAGACAGATGACAGAAGTCATTACAATTTCTAAGTACTTGTACCAAGGAGACAAAAAGAAACCAATTGAAACTAGCAATGATTCAGAAAGGTGAAAATGGCATTAAAAACTCTGAGCGAAACTTTCCATTCCATTTTAATAATTTTTTAAAAATTAATTATTGATAACTAAAATGTGTCATCTTTTACAGTTTAAAATTTCAGCTTTTGAAACTATTTCTCTCTCATATTTTCATTTGGCTTCCCATTGCTGATGAAGTAGAAGTACTGTTTCAGGAAAGAGAACATATCCTCCCTTAAGTATTTGTGCTAGTAGTTAATGCATATTAAACCCAAATTACCTTCAAGTAGTTCTCCTTTGCCTTTCCCCTTCCGTGATATATTAGAAAGCTGCACTAAACCAATTTGTAGACTAGTTTTCAAAGGGCAAAATCTCACTCAGGACTCTTTTATTCCTGATTAGCCTGACCACACATTCAATAAAGTGCAATTAAAATCTGCTCAGCAGTGAGAGTGTGGGAATTAAAGGGAGGAAACTACGGCCTGATTTTTTTTTATTTCAAGTATTTTTCCATCACAGTAATCAACAATATAAATGTTTCCTAAGGAAAAAAAACCACAAATCAGCCACATTCTAGCTTTCTTCAAATCTATAATTTTCACTGCTGTCTCTAGTTTGGATTTTGATGGTGTTGGTTTAGTTTTGCACTTTCAATATTTTTTTGGGTGTTTCTTGTCATAAAGCTTGAGTCTGTGAGTTGGAAAGGAAATGTGCTTGCACAAATGTGTTGCTGTATTCATCCTTACTAGTGGTACCTCTATTGAAATAAATTGATTAAATTTGCAGAAACATAGTCAATTCCAAACACCGCAGGGACTTGATTTCTAGACAGCAGCATTGTCCTATTTGTCCTCTACTGTTGTAGTCTAGTAGAGTTAAAATAAGAGGAATGTGTGAAATTTAGTCTACTGACAATCGATTTATTTGCTGCTTAAGCAGTAGCAAGCAATTCTCTTTTTCTGTGTAGATCTATTTCACCATTTTGACAGGAAAATAGTAAAGAGCCCACCAAAGTGGATAGTGCAAATTATTTGCCGTTTTGCATAAGAGAATGCCTGATTTAGCTTGTTTTTCAATAATTTGTGAATATCTATTATAAGGTAGTGAACTGACATTTCCAGAGCTACCATTTGCTGAGGGTGGAACATCCCCAATATGGTGGAACTAGTCAGTTATTATGCAGGTAGTGTGGGAAGCAATCCTTCACACAGATGTTAAGTAAAAAATAGAATGTTTACATTTGTATGTGATATTGAGGATCACAATGACAACCCTTCTTAAATAAAAGAAGTCGTTTAAGTCAAATGCCCAAGAATAGTTATGCTAAATATGTACCTGAAATATTTGAGATGAGAATGAGATAAGAATCAAAGAGCAGGTTTAGGATCTAGATACAGAGGAGAGGAGCTGTTGGTTTCTTTAGCTTGCAGCTCTGCTTCCCGAGGTGAGATGCACCTCACCAACTTACTTGAACAGTACATACCTTTATTATTCCTATTTGCTTGCCCAGGTATCCTTGCAGTTTTTCAATACCAAGTATTATCAATTTGAACTTATCTAATCAATCCAAATGAAGTCCAGAGACTGGAGCAGCGGCTATATGTTAATTTGCACTTGAGCTTTACTTTGTGTAATGCAATCATGTTGATATTGTCCAGTGGACAGCTCTGGTGACAGATGCAAAGGAACCCTGCTAGCCTCTGATAACCAGCTTCTGCATTGCTAGCAGCATGCAAACTAGCTAGCATGAAGGCAATGCTCATGCAAAGTATAGTCAGAGCCAGATGCTGTCAAGGGCAGCAGACAGCTGATGATAGCAACACATGGTCCTGTGCTCTGTTTTGCTCACAGCAGCTCCCTGGAAAGCTGAGCTGAATGCTGCTGATACCAGGAGAAAAGATGGGGTAAGTGGCCTGCAGGAATCTGCACCAGGAAGGTCTCACAGCCAACCCTGCTTTGAGCCTTTTATTGGGGCATCTTGACCATTGCACTAACAGGCATTGTAAGCAAGGTATAGGCTAATTAAAAGTAAATAGCAATTATTCACGGATATGTTGTTTCTCAGCTCTACACCCAGCAGAGCTAGGATTAAGGAACTACTGGCAGTCTCAGCAGTAGAATCCTCATCATGCGCTCTGTGGAGACCAGGCAAAAGTTTCTTAGGAGGCAAAGGGTTGGCCTTTGCTGCTCCCTGGAGTTGATTTTCAGTGTGGCTGACTTGCCATAGTCCAACCCTTTTAAGTATTTTCTGCTTTTCATGTTCATGTTTTGCCTCTTTAATACCCCTGTCTCAACAATCCAGCCTCTTCAACTTTACCTTTCTTATCTCATGTGGCTCTTCTCTACAGACTGTTTCACAGCTCTTCTGCACTACACAATTTCTTCATCAGCCTAAGCCAAGGTTTTGCAGCTGGGACATATTAGACCTGAGCTGAGCCATGGGGAAGGGGGGATATTAAAAGGGGGCCACAGAGCAAATGAGTTACAGAAACTTAGGTGTAGCAAATCAAAAGTAGACCTTGGACCAGACACGCTGACCTTTTTATCTCTTTCCTGAAACAGAAGCCATTACTCCTCTCACTCTCCTACCAGTAACTTCCCTCCAAGGCTCCCTCATAACACTAGTGGCAAGCTGGTACCATATAACAGACAGTAAATCCATTTTTACCACTATCACTGAAAATAGATTCATTAACTGCTTTGCTTGGAGCTTATCCTGGCCAGAGGAGTTGTTAGACAGTATGGTCAAAGTGCCCGAAGACAGCTTGGTATTGGATGCCAATAGGTAGGGATGATATAAAAATAATCTGTCTCCTCTTTTTCTCCTTGTATCTCTGAAACCTCTGTCCTGGAAAGAGCCTTTTCATCAGAGTTCCTCCAGCTGAGCAGAATATTATGCAGACAAAAAAAAACTAGTTCAAATGTTCTTTCCCTTTCTTAGGGAACTGCCTTCCAGAAGTGGGAGGATGACCATCTCTACTAACATTACAGTTACTTAAGCAAAAGATCTTGTCAGGGAATAGAGAGAGCAGAGTTCCCTTTGCAAGACTCAGACAAAACCAAGGGAAGACACAAGTCTTTGTTGGAAATCTTCTGCTGAGATTCTGTGTTGCAGGAGGCCAGAATCCAAATATCTAACCTCTCATTTTGGATGTGTTAAATGGCATTATAAATAAACATGATTTGATGTTTTTTTTCATAAACTAGACTTAAATGTAATCATAACGTTTTCTTCAAGGCATAAACTGATTATTGAAAGAATGAAGGAAAAAGTTCTGTGCTTCAATCCATGAGCTGCATAATTCTGTTAGCTAAATATAATTAATGAAGTCTTTGAAGCATCATTGCTCGTCGCTTCAAGAGACAGAGAATAAAACAAATATCTACTACCATGTGCCTAAACTTTTTCAGTTTTGGCAGTTGGGTTTAGCAGTTTTCTTTGGTGGTTATTTACATGAGGAGGTCAAAAATGTCAGAATTACTTTATTAATCTAGTAGAGTAGAAGTATTTGGGCTTCACTCTACAGTCACTGAAGCTGATGGAAAAAATTGCCAATTACTCCAGTGGCAACAGAATAAGACACTTAATTGGAAACATGCAAACCGTGATAAGAATATACCAATGTTAAAATGCAATTCACTGATATTCTCTTGGGTTTTAGAAATAATTTGATCAAGAATTGGAAGAGAAGAAGCTATCCAAAGTCACAATGTCTGTATAAAAAGCTCCTTCTGCTTTATTTCCTCAAAAAAATAATTAAATGCAAAAGCATTATTCAGCATAAGTAAATTACAAGGATTAATTTAAATATCTATTCATTAAATATCCCAGTCAAACGTTGCAAATTTTCCTAGTTTAGGGCCGAAGTCAAATCAAGCCCATCCAAAGCCTTTTTGCCTTTTGCCTAATTAATACAGTTTGGGGAAAAAAAAAAGGTTGTGTGGGGGGGTAAACTTGATAAAGTATAATAGACATAAACGTAATTTTTCCAACAAGAACCAAAGTATGAAAACAAAAGATAACAGAACTCTTTTCTGTGTGGGAGGCTTCAGTGAGGTATTGCTGAGTTCACAGACCTTTACTTCTTTGAACCAGACACGTGAATTTTCTGGATTGTTTCTCTTCCTTTTGTATACTTTGTGGATTTTGGAGCAATCTAATTTATCTATTTCCTTTCCCTAAGCTGGACATAACAATGTAAGAAGGATTTGGATGAGAACATAAGGAACAGAAATTTTGGGTTCAAATGATTTTGATAGACTTTCATAAATTGTTTTTGGGCAGACATAACTTATTCTTAGCAACTGGGAATTTAAAAATTGCATATATACACCATTAGTATTTTACAAGTAAAAGGCACCCAAACTAAATATATTTTTATGCTCTGGCAAGCTCAAAAGTTAGCAGTGTAAAAACCATATTCAGCCCTGTTAAATTGAGCCTTCTCACCTCCACTGCTGACACCTCCACCTCATTCTACCAACAGTACTGTACAACACCCGGAGACCAACTGGTATCCAGAAATACTGTCTGAAATATTTCAGCCGTATGGGCAGGCGTTGAAAGGCATTTTAGTAGGGCAAAAGTAAACTTTACGAACATCCCATGGCCTTTTGTTTGTTCAGCCTTGCTGCACAGGGGAGGCCAGGGGCAACACTGACACCTTCTGACAAGAGGTGAGTACATCCATTCCTTTGCTATTGCAGAGGAAAAAGCAGGATGCTCTGCATCTGCAGGAGTAGGTGGTTCTCACATCTATTTCTATTCTATTTCTGTAGTTTCAGGCATCTCCCCAAGTCCCTTCAAACATTACACCTTTTCAATATTCAGCTTGAGGCAAATTTCAACTTAAAAGAGACACAAGAGAAGGAAAACAGGGGAATGAGGGCTGGCAGAGGCCTCCACTGGCAGAACCTATGAGAATAAATGCAACTGTGTTGTTTCTGTGTTGAGATCTTCCCGGTTTTAGAAGTTCAGTTGCAAAATAATAACAAATGTGGGAATTAGATTCAGAAAGTCATTAGATCATTGGACAATGCAGATAAAGAGCCTGAAGAAATAGACTTGTTTTTCCAAAAGAATCATGCATAAAGAGACACAGATTTAACTGCAAAGGGAGTGTATAAGGTGGCTGAAGGAGCAGATAATAAATTAAAATGCTTGGGCTAAGTGAAGAAAATTTTGCTTTACACATATGAGTTGTATCACATTGCTTACGGGGAGAAAACCCAAAATAGAAGAATCTAAAAAATGATGTTCACTGGAGTGAGTATAATGGGATTCTGTTTGCTGCAGGAAATCTGGGAAAATACAATGCACTGGTTTTTCATTCATATTACCATAGTCACAAAATCCACTTAGTGCTAGTGACAACAATTTGAAACCCCTGTTCATGTTTTGTCCAGGCCAAACCACATCTGAAATCAGTGTAAAATTGGAGTATACATGATAAATTATAGTAAGATCAAGTTACCAGTGAGCGGATTAAGAGTAAATGGTGCTTGATATGCTCAGATCAATATCCTGCCCTTGTGCTCCCTGAACACATGCATCACAACAGGTCAGGCTTCATACAGAACTTGGATTCCTGCCTGGCTGGTTTCTTTCTGAAGCTGTCTATTCTGGAGGTAGGAAATCAGGGGAAGTGTTATGGGATGCTGGTCTTTTTTCAACCACTGCACCAGAGATACTTTGCAAAGGAAAGTACATGAAGGGATGATACACGCTGAGTTTCAACCTACTCCTGTATCAGGGCTCAGCTGCTATATTTATTTATTTATATGTATATATCTGGCAGCTGCAAAACACTTCTTTTTATCCCACACAAGAAATAAATAACTTCATTTCTCAGTTACTTTATTTTTAGGATAAGGCACTGCAATTACGTTTTATAACTGATAATATGGGGCTTAGGAGTCCTAGAGAATAGTGGTTCTGAATAACAGCAGATATTGACCTCTTCTTTTAGCTAAATAGACATAATAGTCATGAAAACTGTTTTAATTAACTGTTCTTTAAAGAGTGGCTGTCTCTAGCATCCTAAATCCAGAGTCATAGAACCATCAGATAACCTAAGTTGTAAGTGGCCTAAAACAAAAGAAAGCCAAGAGACAAAGAAAACCAAGACAAAACCAAAGCAAGCAAACAAGCAGAACAAAAAAGTTTCGTTTTTTTTTCACTTTCTTCACTAACTCAAGTTTAAAAGCAGCTTTGATTAGCAAGGAGGAAAATGAAATTAATTAGAATTTAACATCAAGATGTAGAAATTGTTTCACTCTACCAATTCATGTTTAGGTTTCTGAGGATTTTTTTTTTTTTACATCATTCATTCATATCATTATTTCTCATTTTTAATTGCTACTGAAACACTGATTTTACTATGCTTATGCACGTGGTAACTCTAGTATTCTCTTATGAAAGAAAGATCCTTCTAAAGAACAATTAGAGTCAAATCCAGCTGTTCAGCCTTGCTATGGACTGCCTCAGCAACATGTCCCCAGACTGCAGTAGCAGCAGCAGGGCATACATTCTGATATTTGCAAATTTTCTCTGTGAAGAAAACCATTAATACTCGTTGCAGGAATTTCGGATCAAAGCCATTTAACAGGATAAGCATTGGGAACCTACCAAATAGACCTAATTTATGCAGAAGTCTCTAGCCAGCAAAAATATTAATACAGGGAGATTGCATTTTATGTGGGAACTCTGCCTCAGTTTGGCTTTCATTCTTTCTTATACAGCTTTTATATGACATAAGCCTGGGTATGAAAAGTAAACTTGGTCTTTTCAGTGGCTTGTTTTTATTGTACACTTGCATTACTGACTGATACCATTACTGCAGCTGTATACAATTTCAACAAGAACATATCTTTGTTGCACAAATGACATTATTTCATTTTTCTTCCAAGGAATACAGTACTTTATTCTCCTAATGAATCATATATCAGAAAAAGATAGAAATCTGTATTAGTTTCTCTATGTTTTTTTCCACTTATTCTATTTCATGTAATTGAATGATGAGGAGTCAGTGTATTGTCTGCTGGAAACTTGCATTTTTAGGGTGCAAGAAAGCAACTGCAGAACATAACTAGCTCTGTTAAAATTTCAAGAAAAATTTTTAAAATTTCCAGAACATCATAGCAAATCTCTAAAAAAATCTTTATCTAAGTCCACTAACACAGCAAATAAAGAGAAATATTGGTGATTTGTCTAGTAGATAGCATTTCCCACATTATCAATTATTTCGTTTTCAACATATAAACATTTTGTTGCTGTGAATTAATCCAAAATCAAAACCAAGTCCAACATTTAAAAATATAAATCTTTAAATCAAAGCACCCAGTGTTACACCCTTTGAAATATCTGGCTTTCTTTTTAGTCCAACAGTTAAAATGACAATGACTATGATCCAGAGGTGGTTGCCTGTAATTTTTGGAGAATATTCTCATATGATAATGAGAAATGGCAAAGGTAAAAGTTAAGGAAAAATACAGAAGGGACTAACACCAGGAGAAGGATCAAAGTATTGCGTAGAACAGTACACAGTAAAAGTTGCCAAAGTCAGGAGAGCACCAGCAAGCTGCACACCACTACTGGATTGGGCAGCAACCCTGTGGGCCAGAACACAAGGTCCTTTGCTGAGGATGCAGTAAAACTGGAGTGATGGCAATATGACACAGCTGAGTCAGTGCTAGGATAGAGTTCAATATGCAGTATATAGCAGGGCTCTTCCATTCAGCTTCCTACACTTTACCTTTCCCAGCAATGACATTTGTACACAACACAGAAGAACTCAGCATCCATTAGTCTGCCGTCATAGACTCCCAGGCTGGCAGGATAGAGCAGTGCCCCTTCAAAGGTCATATATTTTTCATTCCTCTTTTAATGTTCATAAATGCTTTCATACATTTCTGACTTTGACTGAGAAAAACTGCAATCTCAATAAAAGTACTGAACCCTGAAAATTAGACTCAAGTTTATGTGGCAGTTTAGAAACATGATGTCTCATTCCAACAGGCACACATTTTGGAAGCACTAGCAAGGTATTACCTGTTTAGGTTTCTCATGATTACAACAGATTACTGTACCATCTAGAAAGAATTTAGAATTACTCAGTCTCCTCATTTTTATGATGTATTTTATTTTTTTCTTTTGTTGCTGTGCCTCCAGTATTCTTGTAGTATTATGTTTTATAATTTGAACTTGTTTTCCAGGTCATCAATTCAGTTGTTCAATGTTATTGTCCTAGGATTTACAACCAGATTGTTGCTTTTCAAGCACTATTTTTCTTTGCTTCTAGTTTTGCCTTAGCTTTCTGTAATCTGAAACTTATATTTTTATTGTGGTCATATAAACTGTATCACTCAATGCAGTCCTGTGACACTGAGCAAGACCAGTTTTACTTGGTAAATTAAGCTCATGTTTCCAGATGCCCTGATATTTTACATAATGGAACAAAATGAAATGAGATCAAATCAAACCAGATCAAACAGAACTGAGTAGGAAGACCACTATTCTCAGAAGAGGTTGAGTTCTGAAATGTCTGCCCAGAAAGTAATCCTCACTGCATTTATTCATACCAGGAATAACATAAAAAGTTTAAAGACCAAATCAAACCTTAAGAAACTCTGTCAATATCCCAACTCTACATCCCTCAAAAACTTTGCCTACTTGGAAATCAGAACAGGGTGCAGAGATGTCCCTGCAAGGTTGTTGATAGTGTAATAACTCCCAGGACAAAGAAGTTGTTTTTTCACAGTCTGTCATCTGGGACTGTGAAAAAACATGAACATGAACAGGTGAAGCATGCTGCCTTCTCAGCAGCAGCCAAAGGGCTTTTTCAGATGTCCCCAGAGGACTTCAAAGTTGGTTGTGTCAAAGTATGGTTATGGCTGGGAGAGAGCTAATGTTCTTCATAGTAGCTTGTATGGGACTAGGTTTGGGATTTGTGTCCAAAATAGTATAGAAAACACAGGGACATTTTAGCTATTAGCGAATAGTACTTAGACAGGATCAAGGATTTTTCTGTGTATAGAATGTGTAAGTTCCTCATTTTGTCCATGACAGGTGTAAGTAGAGACTAGACAGAGTCCTCTTGTTTTCTCCTGTATCTCCTGCAAAAAGATGTTTTGAAAAGTACATTTAAAAGTTTGCTGCTCTCAGCTTATAAATAATCTCCAAACGACTATAAAATATTCCCATGTGTGTGGTCCTTAAATCTCCTTACTACCCCTAGGTCATATTGTCAAATTGTGCAAAATTGGTGTACTATGGAGAGATAGTGAGTAGCAACATACACAAGATGCTACTTTATCCTGGCAACCACAGTTCTGGAGACAAAATACATAGGGGGAAAATGTCTCAAATATTTTCTGGGTTATGCAAACTGGGCATTGTTCTCTTCCTCTTGCCCTTGAACCCATCTCTTCCAAGAGCTACATCTATTTTGAGTGGCACTCTTCTCGGCCTGTAGTGGTTTGAATTCGCCAATTTTAATTTCCTCAATTTTTGCTATGAGATAGGACTAGGAGAAGAAACAAGGCAGGCCTGAACTTAAAGGGTATAGAGAAAAACTTTTATTAACAAGCCTAAAAGAATAACAAGATTCAGAATAAAACCTTCAGACTCCCTCTTTTCCCCTCTCCCACACCCTCTTCTCCTTCTCACTGACAACATACAAAAACATTTCAGTCAGTTACCAACTTAAGAATAGTCTTCTTCCGTTCTTCACTCTAGGGAGAGAAGCCTCTCCCTATCAAGCTATAAGGACTTTTCCACAAGAAAGGAAAAGAACAGTTCTCTTGTGGCTTCACTCTTCATGAATAGCATCCGCCCAGGAATCTGCAATCATCAAACTCCTCCCATCTTCACAGCCTTCCCACAGCTATGCTTCTGGGCCATGTCAAACTAATGAGGTATTAAGGATGAGCTTTAATGATGAGCTGTTCAAAAGGAAAGGTTCTCCTCATTTATCTTTAAAGTCATCTTCATCTCTGGAAACAGAGGTCGTCTTCTTCTTCCCTTGGGGCAAAGGGTCTTCATCACTCTCTCTCTGTTCATACTTCTTATAAAATTACAACTACTTCAACATCTGTTTAGTCAGCACAAGTGCCTTTGCTCATGATCCACAAATTGAACATCCTACCCCCCCCGCCCGTATCTTTCTCCACTGTTTAAAGGGATCTTTAGTGTATTACAGTCCATCCCTATAGCTTACAAAAGGATTTTTCAGCCTTAATTCACACCATCTCCTCATTTCTTCTTCCAACTGGGACCTGACTCCTGCTTCACTAACTTTGGTGTCTTCTCTCTGTTCTTCTTCCTCTCACTCAAGGGAGGATTGAAGGTCTGTAAGTTTTATCTGAGCATTGAAAGAGTTAAGATCTCACAGGGGGAATGCAGGGCTGCAGCCATGCTGGAGCTGTGCCAGGATCTCAGGAGGCTCGGCCGCACTGAGGGCCAGAATAAGAGGGGCTCAGGCCAGAATGGCAGCGGCCGCTCTGGGAGGAGTGGAGGGGGACAGCCAGGATCTCATCAGCCTCCCTGGGCCTCAGCTGCAGCATCACTGCTGATGGCCACATGATGCCGGGACATGTTGCCAGCTTGCCTGCAAAGGAGCAGGCCTGGGCTCACAGCCCCAGGCTGGTCTCAGGCTGGAAGAGAAAAGGAAAGTTCCTGGGGTTTGCTCCTTTCAAAATGTGCGTTCACAGGGGTGAACCAAGTCCTCCAATTGGTTTCCCATGCTCTCAACATGCAAACCAGCCTCCAGCTGGCCCCATCAAGTCACAGGGGAAGTTCTCTGGGAGAAAACTTCCTTGGATGCCCTCTTCTCTCCCTACTGAAGTGCCAAATAAAGCAAAACCAACACACGCAAAACCAGCACACAGCCACCACTGACAAAAGTCCTGTATGTGTCCATATGTCCACATTGAGATGGCACAAGACTAACTTTTTTTTTCCCCAGTGAAAGAAAAGGAGAATAAGTGAGTAAAGGTAAGAAGAAGAACCTGTAGCAAGCATTTCATGGTTCAAGCCTGAAGGATCAGGGAAGGCTGCTTGTCATGCAAAGCATCAACAGCAAATCCCCCAGGCAACTCTGAGACAGCAGTAAGGAGGGAGCTGGCTAGAAATGGGATTTTTAACAGATGGTTCTGCTGGAGCAGATTGAGCTTCACAGACTTGATATCTCACAACAAGAGATGCAATATGAAAATGAATCCAAAGCTTGCATGAAATTAATGAAGTTGGAGGAGAAACATTCATTCTACATAGGGGTAGGGTAAATTGTATGTTGTCTTCTGGCTAGATATGATTAGGCAGACTAGGAACTACAGCAGTGAAGCTGAAATGCAATTGGAACATGAAGAGGAGTTTGGGCAGAGGAATCACTGAGAATTCTGGTAGTCTTTTGGGCATGATTGCTAACAGAATTATAGATGGAAGTGACATAAAGATTGTGAAATCAAAGTTATGTCAGATATCAGCTAGATGAATATGAGAATATGAGATGAATGTGAGACACAATGTGACGATGCTGGAGCTGTGGCTGTCAAACTCTCAAATCAAATGTTGTAACCCCAAAATATGTGACAATCGAGTTATCATGGCCTTTC
Organism: Phainopepla nitens; assembly: GCA_013400175.1. Taxonomy (NCBI): domain Eukaryota; kingdom Metazoa; phylum Chordata; class Aves; order Passeriformes; family Bombycillidae; genus Phainopepla; species Phainopepla nitens. Next base: position 120,465 of record VXBQ01009496.1, read on the forward strand.
TACATGACATTAGCTCATCTGTTGTGTCTGTGAATGTCTTATAAATAGCTTTCAGCCTGATTACATATAAATTTAAGCCACATTACAGTTTATGTGTTCCATTGATATATTAATCCCTTTCTCAGTTTTTGTCAGTTTAGGAACTTGCTACCTCCCTGATTATTTTGTGCACAAATTAGAACTGTTTAAACTTGACAATATTTTATAGTTTCAACAAATTAATTGGAATAGGTCAGCAGCCTCATTGTAAGCTGCTGAATTTATTTATCAATATGATTATGCTAGTAGTGTTACTTATAATTCATATTTGTTGTAAATACATAGGGAAAATATAGTGGAAAATTAAAACAAAGACCTGGAGTGAAGCTTCATTGACTGCAGTACCTTCAGGTGGTCAGTATTTCATCAGTATGATGTCGATGGAATGAGCTCAGTTAGGACAGGCAGGTTTCATCCACTGAAGGCTATTTGGCTGTGAGTAGTTAGCTGCAGGACCCTCTGGAGTTTCAAGTTCCCTGGATTCAGGAGAGGATTGCTCTTAGCTCCTGGCTCTGAACATGAACACAGATATTCATAGGTGATGGAGTTACAACAGTGGCAGATTTCATGGTGCTAGACTACTGGACTTCTAAGACTGGCCATTTTTGCCCTCTAGTTGTTCCATCCATTGCATGCTCCAGCAAACAATATGTTACTTGTATATGTTGTAGAAAGGTTATTTGGCAGCTAAAACCCCTTTTCTGAATTTATACCTTCAAAGTTAAGACAGCTACCTTATGGAAAAAGCAAATTTTCTCTCATGGGGAGAAAAATAAAAAAATTATCTTCTTAAAAGAAAAACACATACATATATTTTACATCTCCATGTACACAGATTTTGGACAGGATCTTTAAGTGAGGAAGTGTTTCCTCCACCTTTTTTCAACTCTACAATGGTGGAATGACCTTGATTTTGAAAAACACCCCTGCCTGTGAGATGGGATCTTTCCATGCTACTTATACCCCCAGTCACTTCCATGTAGTGGGTAGCCCAGTGTCCATGGCCCTTCATTTTCATTTTTCCCTCTCTGGATGGAGAAAGAAAAAAATATTAAATTAACCTTAGGCAGATCTGCACATCAGCCTGTGTGTTACAAAACAATTAAATAGATGTATTTATGCATTCATAAGTAGAAAAGGAAAAGTTAGCAAATGAATACATGGGAGCCTACCTTATCAGTCCAAACTAGAGAGGAGGTTTGCTTTCAGATTTGTTTCTGTTCTTGATTTTTCTTAAATATGAAAAGTTGGTTCATTCTGCCTAAAATCTAGTAAAACCAGAAGGGAAGGTGTAGGTGTAAAGGCTTATTCCAGGAAGTCTTTCCAGTAGCTGCACTAATGTGCTCTGAGGAGTTTATTTCAACCAGTTGGTTTTAAAGTCTGATACTCGCAAACATTGTAGAAGAAAGATTCAGCACATGCTCTGAGTAACTTTCCACTTTATTTTTAGTGTTTCTGAATCAAGTGACAGGGGAGAAGTGAGAAAGGCAGTTACAGTGGGCAAATAGAAATGTCAGTAGGTTGTCAGTAAAGTCCTAGAAACCAAAGCTGTGAGCTGCTTTCATCCCTTGTCCCTGATCTGAGTCCTTCTATGTCCCAATCATCATATACAAAGCTCTCACTTAGAAGAAAAGATTTGTGGCAAAATTCTTACTGTTGCTGCAAGGTATTACCAAAAATACTGGTTCCTTGGGATCAAGAAGTATCAATTCACTTCATTAGCTAAGAAACTGAATAGGTAGAGAATAGGTGGAAAAAACCTCATGTAGTCCTTTTTGATAGGGTTAATGAAGGGTTAATAAGTAATTAAGAGTTGCAGGTATGAACAATACTTGCTTTATTGCTATACATGGCCACCACTTCAGGGCTGTAAGCTAGACTGGTAGGTAACCTAACAGCCTGCTGGGATTTTTAACAGCTGATTAAAAATTTATTGAAAGATCTATTAATAATTTATTAACTTTATACAAACTTTTATAGGTACTCTTAGGTTAAAAGTCTGATAGAATAGACTTATGATAAAAAAACAAATTCAGCGCTTACATTAAAAAAAGACCTTATTTAACGAATGCTAACAAAAATTAAAGTTGTTTTGTTCTAATGGGAGGGAAAGGAAAGGGAGAAGCTCTTCTGTTTTGTTGAACAAAGTACAACATTTACAAAATCCACTTCTTTTAAATAAAAGAGTACTTTAAAACTAGTCTTTGAAATGGTAGGAACATTCTAAAGACACTAGGCTTCTAAGGAGTGGTGGGTGGCTCTGGAAGACCTGTCTAAAAGGGATGGAATGAACATGACTTGCTGTGTAGCATTGAGACACCACTGCTTTATTTCTGCACCTCAGAAGAGTGCTCCTTACTTGTTTTTTTATTTCATGATAGAAAAGTATGGTGTGAGCAGCAGTGTCACTCACTATTTCACAGACACTGAATAAAATATTTGTCTTAAAAATATCTTATTGTAAGATGCCTTTTTTCTGTTGGCTGACTTACACAAGAGCTGGAAGTGAACAGATTGTTTTAGTGCTTGTCAACTCCAGACATTAATTCTAGTTGTATATATAAAGAGTGATAAAGAAAGAAGAGAAAAAAAACTTTACATAAGAGAAAGGTCAGATTAATATTATCTGCCATATGGTTCCTGCCCAAGGAACAGAGAAAAAGAGCTGCAGGGAAAAGGGAAAAATATGATTTGTTGTGTCAGAAACACAAGTCTGAAATAGATTTATTGGCATTGTTCAGCATATAGACAAGTTGTGACAGTGACAAATGTACTTTCTGAAGGAAATCTAGGAGTTTTGTTGATGTATGTTTTCTTGGAGTCAAGAAGTACCTTGCCTTTATCCTGTCATAATTATCTAGCAAATCAGCCATTGATTTTTTAAAGTACATTCTTGAAAAGGGACTTTTCTCTGCAATGTATGGCTGTATGCTTTTAGTATTTAATGCAACCACCAAAATATGTTCCTGTGTTTAAAAACACCAATTCAGCAGCAATTGCAGAAATGCCCTAACACTTCTAAGCTGAACCCTCTCTTCAAGCATGTCAGAGCAGCTGTCCTGTGCCCAAGTATCTGCCACAGGCACAGCAATTGCAGCACAAAGCCTACAGGGGAAATGTTTCCAAGCACCAATCCCCCTCAAAAGTGCACTCCCAGTGACCTAAAATCCTGTAGTCTCTTTACTGCTCTGCGGCCCTCTGTCTGCAACTAGCACTGCTGGTCTCAGAGCAGAAAAGATGCCAAAATATTACTCACTGAGTGCATGGGAGGCAATCTGCACAGTGAAAGAGCAGAAGGCTGGCACCAAAATATGTCTTATGCTGGATATAAAAATGTATGATATCTGACTGCTGCAGGCAGGGACAGAGGTGCAAGAGGAAGAATTGCAGAGGAAGGAAAGGCAGGAGCAGAGCAGAGGGGGCACAACTGTACACAGCTTTCTTACCTTGGCCTGGAGCAAGCAGGGGAAGAGATGAGAGATAAAACTTGTTACCAGGCACGTGAGTACTACCCTATCTCCTTTAGGCATCTAATTGTTACTTTATAGTCAAGGAAGTAGCTCCAGGAGCACCTTCGTCCTTACTTTTTCATCATTTATAGCATTAGATGAGTATTAGAAAAATTAGGATCTAGTGCTTATAAGAGTCCAGGATGGCTAGTTTCAGTGTGGACAACTGCATTCCACACTTTCATATCTGGGTTGCATATTGCCCATGCACTGAACTCGATCCCTGCTATTTCTCAGGAAATAACATAAATGGTAATCTCAGCAGGTCCCTTTGAATGCAGGGTCTCAGTGAGTCAATCAAACCTGTTTAAATCTGCTTCTGGTTGGTGCTTTCAAATATATTTGTGTACTTTCACTTCAAACAGCAGTTTTACAAACACAGTAGAATGCTTTCTATCACTGAAAAGCTTGGGAAAAAATAAGGTAATGAAAAATTTGTCCCATGATGAGCAATTTAGATTCATATTATCTGTCTTTTTCTCCAGTTTTTAGCTTCCTTTTCTCTGTTTATGGATGGAATGTAAAACTGAGATTTTTCTTTTCCAGGTCAGCTAATGAAAAGAAGTGGGAATATGCATGTGTGTTATATAAAAAGTCATCACTTTTCTGCATCCGTTCAGTCTCATAGCTACAATGTAACAAAATTTGCCATGTTTGTCTTTATACTCAGCTATGACATATATGACTCAATTTTAAATGACATCTTACTATTATCCCTGTACATTGGTTTATCTCTAAGTTTTCTAAAGAAAATTAGTATATTACTAGTATGAAATTTAACAAAATGTAACTCTGGTGCTCTGAAGCCATAAAAAACAGTATTCTGTACCATTGAAGTTAATATGACTGTTGCCATGTACTTAAATAAAAACAGGAGTGGTCCTCTGGTCATCTGGGGCTTTGATAGAAAGAGAGATTAGCATAAGGTTAATTAAACACGAGATAAATCATTAAATGAAAATACTAAGAAAGGTAGACAAGAGACACTAGAGAAACATGGATTGTGAGAACGGAATTATCACAAGTTAAAAAAAAAAGAGGAAAATCATGGATTTTATTTTGAATTAAAACTACACATATATAATAAATATGCATTTACTACATATCTGAGGTACCAATAATTTTCTTTAGAAAATCTTTGGTCAGAAAGAAATGAAGAAGTAAGTATAAATATCTCAGGCATTCCCATTTCTTCAAATCAGTAACATAAGTGAAGACATTGAACAGAGTGCTGAAGGGCAATGTCTCATTCATTTTAGGTATTTCCTTTTAGTTTGGTTGTTTGTTTGGTTAATTAGTTGGTTGGTTGTTCTGAGAGGTTTTTGGTTTTTGTTTTTGTTTGGGTTTTTTGGTGGGTTGTATTTGGGGGTATTTTTGGGGTGTTTTTTTGTTTGTTTGTTTGGGTTTTGTTTGTTTGTTTGTTGTTGGTTTGTTATCTAGGCTTTTTATTGTGTTATATCCTGAAAGTTTGGGAAAAGATACTTAGTGTCACTTGGTAAACCAGGCTCAAGCCCTTCTCTAATCAATGTTCCATTGTACAGACAAAAGGGAAGATTGTTCCACTGTCCCCTGAACAGAACATAGCAAGAAAGACCAGAATCATGGTGTGCCAAGGGCTGCAGTTGGGGCAGAGCTGTGCAACGTGAAAGAGCAGAAAGCAAGAACTGAAAGAAAGTCATCTGTCATAGAAACTTCATGTTCAAATTACCTGTCCTTCCTGTCTCTCTCTGACTTAAAAAACCCCAAAACACTCTAATCTTGGACATCAGGCTTTGCACTAAGTCATTTAAGGCTGGTTTTTGGAGGACTTTAAATTTTACAGTGAGAAAAAGGTTCTATAGGAAAATTTCTGGCCATTGGCAGCCTCAACAGGAAAAGCTTTTTCCTGGAACTTGTGAGTAAAGATTGGAACAGATTAATCAGGTGAGAGCAGGAGTCAAGTTTTTTGTTCAGTAGATTTGCTGCTAACTGTTCATGTAAGACACAAATAGGGAATCATATTATCCCCCATGGAGAGATGTCTTGTTGCTCCTTATTCCTATGTCTGAGTAAACAAACTTACATGTATACCCTCCTCCCACCATGCACATTTTTTTATCTATTTATCTAAAGAGAGATACATATAATATCCTGCATGCCTACTATCTATTCATAGAAAATTTTTTATATGTAAAAGATTTATGACTCCTGATTGTATCGGATTTCCTTCCTAAAGGCATCTAATCTATCTGCACAGTTACCATATTTTTCTGATCTGTTTTCCTCCCTGCGCTTTCCATTGGTCTCCATCTACCGCCATGGTGGAAGCTAGGGCTGTGCTCTGGTTCTGTACCCTCAACCCCACTGGAAAGTGTTCACTTCACAACCTGGAAGATAGCCTCCATTTTATTTCATCTATTTCCTTTCTTTGGAAAACAGTGTCCATCAATACATTTTGCAGCCAGCCATGTGTGACACAGAAGTACAGGATTTGGCAGTAGATGGACTGAAGGTACAGTAATAGAAAATAGAGTTGGAAAAGATGCTAAGAGATCATCTATCCTGCAGAAAGACTAAAGCATTCTACCTGTCTCTAGATCTTAGAAAGCCATCCAGCTTATTCTAGCCAGCTTTCAAGGACAAAAAAAATCAAACACAAAAAAAGCCTCAAACCCCAAACAAAAAACAAACAAACCAAACAAAATTCCCACAAACTACTATATAGAGCATTTTACTATTCAGCCATTCTGCCTGCTGTAACTCATTTCCTAACCCCTTACCATTTTGCAAATTAAGCTTATTGCTTCTTGTTCCAGCTAAAGCAAATATCACGGTTTATCATCATAATCTTGGAGACTAACCTTTCATGTATTTAAAATCTATTGTTGTGACTTCTTTACTCTAAACTAGATAACTCAGCTCCTTCAGGTTTTCTTCAGAAATCATATTATTTAGACCTCTGATCATTCTTGTTGTTTTTATCCAAGTATATTTTGTGCTACAATCTTCTCTCACTGCATTTCTATCAGATCCAAATAACAGCATTATTCTAAATCTTAAAATATTTGTATATACAAGTGTGATATTCATAGGTTATTTCTTTTTTGCTTTGTTGTGATTTCTTTTTTTTACAAAATCATTGTATTTTTGTATGTGTTCGCTCTGCCATCAACCACATCTCAGATTTAGCCAAGTGCTCCCCCACCTTTGTCTGTAAAGATGATTATTTCTACATAGTATAAAACTTTACATTTATCTTTATTAAATTGCATTTACTTTTCCAATTTGTCAAAATTATTTTTACTTCTAATCTTGTCCCTCCAAGTGTTTGCAAGCCTTCCCAACATGGAGTGATTTGCAAGTTTTAAAATCCGTGTTCTTTGTTCTCTACTCCACTTTCCAAGGCCATTATTTTACAGAAACGGCCCTGGAAAGACTGTTTCAGTTTGGGAACATAGCACTGACATGATTCCCTAACTACATTTTTCCAAACCGTTACCTTTCCCACTTTACCTCTTACCTGCTCTGTTTCAGATGGTTGTCCTACTTTTTATTCAGCCTTGCTTTTCTAACATTCCTGTCTGGATGAACCATAGCACATCTTCACTAGCACATATTACTTTCCCCTTGTACCATGGCTGTAAAATCATTGAAGTTTTCAGTCAGTGGATCCTCCCCAGTGTTTTTTCCAATAGATAAAGTTTAGCTTGTGAATGAGAGAAAGGCATGAAGTCAAGACATAAGAGTTGATCACAGTGGGGGTTATTTATTTAGAAAAAAGGGTGTCAAAACCAAGCAAATGAGAAAAATTTCTAAGAAATAGAAGTTTTCTATTTCTATGGTGTTCTAAGAAGTTAGATAATCCCTTCTAAACTTCATACTTAATACCTGCCAAGATATCAAGTATTTTGTTCCTTTTTTATGTGTCACTTTTCCTGACATATTTCTCCCATTATGCTTGGGAATTACCAATATCCCATGGGTGCTGGTATAATACAATCATTAGCAATATTATTATTATTAAAAAAAATAGATTCATTAATTTATTTTCTGCATAACACCAATAAATTTTTGTGCTTGATAAATACAGTCAGTCAAATTCTTCATTTAGACAGTCTTTTTTCATATCTTAGTTCACAACATGTTATTTGTACAGAGAAAGACAGAGAAATCTGTCTTCTGGAAAACTAAAAAATTCAAAGATAGCCGACCCTGGAACAGAGGTTTTTTTGGTCGCCTTGTTCTTAATCAACTATATTACGAGCATATCACATAAAAATAAGCGAATATTTGAGGGTTTTTGTTAGGAGTCATTCCTGTAAACTACTTGTGTTTTAAGTTTGTTTTCATTCCATATATTCATTTCAAACAGAAAATAATACTTCATTTCATAGAAAAGCAATGTTGTGTACAAAAGAAGAAATCAAAGTGAAACAAATGGATATATCACACATGAGATTCTAATCAGTATTTGTGTCTTATTCCATATTTCTTACGGTAAACCAATTATTTTTGACAATATTTAGATAGAAGGCCACTGAAAATTGTGGATATATAATTTCAAAACCACATTCAGCTTATGCAGGAGCATGAAGCAGTGCAGCTACCAACCAGTATAAGTTCAGGGAGTATTCTTTGCTTTCTCTCCCTTCACTCCCTGGTATTTGCAAGAGTAGATTTATTGAAACTTGTTATAAATTAAGTAGAAGGCATTTCTTTGCAGAAAAGGCTTTTTGTCTCTGTCCATCAGCACAATTAACACAATGGAGTCAGAGCCTAAAATGGAGGCAGCTGGTAATCAGAACTAGTGAAGTAACAGTTCAAGTAATAATAGTATTTTTAATTTTTAGCATCATTAGAAGTTAGATTTATTGCACACTCAAGGTTTAGGACTGGAGAAATTCTCTGCCAAAAAAACGACCTTGCATAAGGAATGAAACAAATTCAGTGATGAGTCACATGGGGTTATACAGAATCCAGAAAGTCTAATGGACTTTGGGCTTGTCACATGGCTCAGTTTGCACCAGGTAATCTCACTGCTTATTATAAATCTTCATCCATTTCTTATACATTGATAGCATTAAATGCTAATTATGATCTCTTTTTCTGTGGAACCCTTATGTTACAAGAAAAGAACTTAGACTTCAGTTTGTATTTTTTAATTATTATTTTCTCACTGCATCTCAAACTATATGAACATAAGAACAAGATTGTTAAAGGCTGGATGAGTGAAAAAGTGTAAAATATGTCTCACTCTGAGACACTTCTGTTGTCTATAGAAGCTAGACTGATGGAAAGATTTTCTGTTAAACTTCGAATGAATTCACTAAAAGTTGTGCTATCTATTAACAAGACAACTGGTTCCAGTTTTCACAGAGAAATAGCTATTACAGTTTTTCTTCGCAGAAAAGTTTCCTCATCACAGCAGTGAAAGGAGTGAATGGCTTTTTTTGAACAGCTCTGTTCACACAGCCAGCATACCTCGGCCTCTCTATCTAGTGACACCAATTTTCATGTTGGTGCGTACTTCCAAACCTCATAAATATGGCCAGAAATGATGCTTCTTTAGCATTGAGCGGTATAGGATATTATATGCCTGTCCACATATTTTAACAGCTTTCCAGCTGGAAATCACTGCTGGATTTCTTGCCATTATTTATAGGATATCACACCAAAATAACTTTGGTAATTGTGAGTATTGATACAATGAATCAGTCTAGCTTGGTGCTTCTTAGCCCTCATTTGCTCCCAGAAGGTAAAAACCCATATTAAAATGCTCTGGTTTCATACCACCACCCCCACCCCCACCCTGCTCCAAATAATCCTGCTGTGACAGCTAAGCAGAGCAATACATGAGTAATCCAGTAGTGTAACGTACTATAACATTTTGTACAGATTGTAGCATTTTGTGTTGATAGGTCCTTCATGTCCCAGCTCTGTTTGCAGCATGTGCCCTCCTCTATAAAGGCTGGTTTTGAAGAGCCATTATATAACGCCTTTCAGTTCACAATGAGGGATGGTACAGGCCACGGGTAGCTGCAACCCATGGCTATATTTTATAAAAGCAATTTCATTACTGTTACGTACTTCACAACATGGTGTTCAGAATCTGAAACAGTGAGAGCTGTCCCTATTTTACTTGACCTATCAATCTGAAATTTCAGAAGATGTTAAAAACTTCCTCAAGTTGACTGTGTTTTGAGCATTTACTTTTCCCATTGTCTTAGTAAAAGTAACAATAAAAGTTCTTTAATAAATTCTAAGACATGCTGCTTATATTTGCCAAGTTTTAAGCCCCTTTAGTAGATCAGTGTTCATACTGTTTTCTCTCACATGAAATGAGAAATATTATTTGGACTAGTTCATATCTGTCATATAGGGTTAAAAATACTATATTTGTATGTCATTATAATCCATTCATTGGCTTCCAGACCATGAGTACCCTGGGAATGTCAAAACTCCACATGATGTCTCTGAATGCTGGATTTTGCGTTTGGATATTTGTAGTAGCTGAAAACGTGTACAACCACATGTGTTATAGCAAGAAAACTCCCTGTTGACTGCGTAACTGCAGGGGTTAGCTCAGAAGAACACATTTTCCCCAAATGCATGGCATAAATTAAACTCAGAAAACTATTGTATCTGCTTCTCTTGCTTCCCCAAAGAGGAGTGAGATATACTTGCTGTCTAAAATATGAAAATTTGGCTGAATCAAAAGCCTTCAAGACAGAGGATGGCCAGTGGGTCTTGCATATCCCAAGATCTGACCTTTGTGAGAGGAAAGATTAGGAGAAATGGTTGGAATTGGAGGTTGATAGCAGTGTCTCACTTACAGTTCAGGATGCATTCATAATTTTCTCGCATTTTGATGCTCTGAAAGGAAGCAAGTTTCAAGTTTAGAATTCAAAAGGTTTTTTTCTTCAGAGAAGCCAGGATTTCGTTTTCGGAATACTTGATCTGCTTTCTTATGGCTGAGAAAGCATGCTATTTTAACACTGAAATCATTCAGGTGGTGACAAAGAAAATATGGGTAAATACCTATGTCAATAGCTAAGAGGTTAGTTTCTTGGCAAAGCTCTGCCTTCCCAGGAGGGTTTCTTTCACTGCTGTATTTTCTCTTTTCTTTGGACCACGTGGCCAACTGGGGAGTACCATCTTGGAGGAGAGAGCTGACACCACCTTTCTTTTTTCTCCTTACACGCAGTCGGCTGCAGGCGCTGCCGTCTTGGAGGGAGGCAGTCCCCCACAGTTTGGGTGTCATTTTGTTTCAGTGGGTGTCCTGAGATATAGCAATTTTGTGTCCAGTGATTACTCAGGGGTTTGTTTTATTTGTTTGTTTGTTTGTTTGTATGGTTTTTTGCTTGCTACTGTTTAGCTTGTTAGTAAACTATTATTTTTTTCACTTTTAGCAGCTCCTATTTTCTTCTCCCTATTGGTGGAAATAGATTGGTTGAAACTAAAGGAAGGAGTTAATTTTAGAGTGTGCATCTCTTCAATTGTCTTAAACTGAGACCTAGTTACATTTGCTTTGTGGGGAAAAGGGTACCATATATTTTAGAAACACAGCTAAGAATTAAGAAATGAGTATGCTTTTAGCAGTGGAGATGATGAATCACTGAATGAAACCTCCCATGCAATGGGACAGTTTCTCTTTTGAGTGGGTCAAGAGTGAATGTAGTTTCAGAAACTCTCTTTGCAACACAGCATAAATCCAACCTACTGATTTCAGTGCTGGGTAGCTGGATTAAACTCCAGGGCTATCAACAGAACAAACATCTGACTAGATGATGAATTGGTGCTTTCCAGACTGAGAATCTGAGAATTTAAGAAATGCACAAGTCACATACTCTCATAGGAGATGAATGCCATTTACTCAGCATGTGCATGTCTATCTACAAGTTATCCCCACATGAGTAATGTCTAAAGGTTCGTATTTCATTTTGTTTACCGTCACATGTGTTGTGAGTCAAAAGCCCATTCAGAAATGTGCATTGTCAAATAAGTTGTGCTATCTGTCTGGTAGATGGACATTTTAAGTGCATGCAAACATTAAAGGACAAATTGTGATCCATAATTCGTCCTAGTGAAGATAAGGCAAAGTGGCAGCAGATTATCTGCTGCCACTTGATAGTGCTAAAGACTGGTGCAAGCATAGCTCTTTATTTGACTAGAATGATGGTTTTAGCTTTATGTTTTGTACATCATGCACAGAAGTCTAATACTGTATAAACGTAAAGGGATCATTATACAAAATGAGTTGTAGACAGTGGAGTACATTATTGTGTTACGCACCACATGGTAGTAGCCCTGAAACACAACAATTTCTATCAAAAGCAATGAAGTAAGGAAGGGATTATATACATAGAGATAGTTTTATGCAGCAGTCAATGCTTTAAGATATTTATTCAAACACATAACAGTGTATTTTTAAGTGTCTCAGACATCTCGTCAAAATTTACTGTGCTACCAGCTGTCTTCTGAACACTGCAAAGCTACAGTATGTAAAAAACTTCTTTATAAATAACCCTGAAACTGAAAACCTATCAATTTTTATCTTAGACAACTATTTTCCAGACTGAAAGACTAGTCCCAAATGAAAAGGAGAAGTCTTCAATTACTCTCACAGACTGTATTTCATATCACTTGCCCATATACACTCTTGAAGGGAATCTGGGTGATAAACTCTTACCCTGTGAGACTCTCAATTCTAGTCTATTGTGTCATATACATATGCACTTTATAAAGAGAGATTCAAAAACATTTTTCTATTTTTTTCTTTTAACTCTGGAATTGCAATAAAGTTTAGAGAAACTTAAATCTCCTAGGTTTTCTTAGTTTGAATCTGTTTCTCAGGGCCAAGATAAAACAGATTTAGGGCACCACAACCCTAACTGCCAGTTATTTCAAGGGGAAGTCCATAAAGTTTTAAAAGTAAGGAATGGTAAATGTGAATACCCATTTTTCACCATACAGCTGATACTTGTGCTATATTAAGTTAATAAAATTAGGGGAAAAAAGTAAAGCAAACTTACCTTGATACCTCCTAAGGGGTCTTATGTCCATTTCTCAGTTCATGTGGCAGAAATTCACGAATAATGGTATTCAACTTCTCCAGAATTTTGGAGTAAATTTGTACGATACTAAAATCACCCCTGGGCTTAATTTTAGCTTTGATAAAACTGCATGAGCATTTCCAGTAGGATTCTGTGAACATTTCTGTAAACTAATCCTAGAAAAAGCAGATTTCTCATAACTCTGAGGATCATAAAAAATTCTGGGTTTTGTGTTGACATTCAGTGCATATTCTTAAATGTGAAATTAGCAACTGAGTAATTCATACAAACAAAAGAAGACCATTTTCAATAAGGAAATATCCTTATTTAAATTCCTGTTATTTTCATTGGAATCCTGTTACAGAGAAGAATGAGCTTTTTTCAGGGACAGTTATTCTTTCAGTGTTTTCAGAACCAACCACTGCCCACAATGGACTTGACCCGAAGAGGTGGTCAAAACCCAAGGTGACGTAGGTCAGTGCCTGTTGACCACTCAATTTTTGCACAGCTTTATAAACAGTGGAAGAAGCAAGTCACGTAGAGATGAGAAAGGTCTGTCTTTCATAGGCAAAGCCAGTCTTGTAGAACCATTCTCAATCTTTGATTTTATGGAAAAGCTTCTATATCCTGAGGCTTCAGGAACCCAGGCTCTGGAGTTTTGCAAAGGTAACCATTGCTTCAATTTCTCTCATATTCCATGCCGTCTCTCCCAGCATCTTTGGATTCACAAGCATAGAGACAGAAATAACTGATTGTTACTTGGTGCAGAATGATGAGGGCCATAAGATGATAGCAGAAGAGTGGCCTAACTTCTTTGTCCATAGATGGCATAGGAAGCAGAACTGGAGATATAGCATAGATGCGCACAATATCTCCTTCCAGGTCTAGGTGTCCTAAGGTACTCTGCACTCCATCTAGTCCCCTTCAAGGATAAAGCAGAAAGGATGGGAAGGGATATTCAGTGGTGCATGTGTGGTGGTCAAATAAATCATCTCATCTACAAGCTGATTCATTTTGCCCTTCCTTCTTTCTTCTCTTGCATTTTGAACTGTGTGCATCCATTTTTCAATGACCTGCTACTCCAGCTGTGAAGTGTGTAAATACTTGCAGCCACCCCTGCTGTTTTGAATGAGGACTCAAAGAAGGAATAGAAACATAGACCTCCAGCAGAGGAGGAAGAATGTGCTGTTTGGAGAGTGTGGGAGAGTAAATATGATGCAATCCCTCTCCCAGGAAAGGAAAAGGGACGCTTAGCACTGCTGTTTTGTGGGCTGGGAGTATGGGCTCCACTTCTCCCAGTACTTTTAGGGCTGACTGGCTGAAGGAGGCAGGATATCTGCTGATGCAAACCATTGCTAATAGCAGAGAGGCAGAAAAAGGGAGATGATGCCACTATTGACAGTAAATTAGAGTGCTTGACATTGCCTCTCAGGAATCATCACTGGTCCCTCAAGCGAGGGTTGTGAGGCAGGTTGTGTGAGGGTTGGATAATTTCATGTACAGTCAGAGGGAGCCTGAGGCAGCTCTGAGCACTGCCATCAACAACTGACAATGAAGCAAAGAAGTCTCAGAGACTGCAGAGAGCATATTGCTGAGCACCATAACTCAGACAAAAAGAAATAAAAAATTCTGACTCAGGAATGTGGATCAGGCACTAAAAAAAAACAACACAAACCTCAACAATCCCCAAAAAATACTGAGATAAGAGGCAAGTACTAACCTTTCTATGCACTGTACAAGGGAGAGTTTTGCTGTAGACCAAAGTGTGTATTTGATCATGTAGATCAATGCATGGGCATGCAGTTGAATATTATCAGAAAAGGCAGTGGAAATGAGATTATACTACAGCTGCAAATACAGATTTCTGACATTTTTTTCCTTTGGGGAGATTGGTTTTGGAAACTTAATGATGTTCTTAGAATGTAATTGTTCATAGTAGTGTTGTGTGATAATAAAACATGGGGTTGCATGAAACACTACTGTGTTAATGAGTATCTGCTTGTAGCAAGTACTTAACTCAATGACCCATTTTCCCATTAATTGCTCATCTGGCCCAGAAACTACATCCATATTAGTGTGATTTATATTTTAGTAGTGAGAAGTCTTATTGTGCAGGACCTTTTTCCAGGACAATTTTGATAAGAGATGTTATTTGATACCATTAAATTAGTTTAACTCTCAGCATAGCAGGAGCTCTTCATATATTGTAGAACTGCAGCTCTGTTCTGGATGGTTTTATCTGCTGAATAAAATGCACATGAAATGGGTGCTATTTCATCTGTGTGTCAGGCTATAGCTAGACCCATATATCCATACTTGACGGAGTTCTACACATGGCAGAGTTCCATACATGGTATTATGATGCTCTGATCACAGTATATAATCATCACAACCCAGAACTCTAGTCCTGCTTGAGGGACAGTTTGACCATAGCAGGTTGGCCCATGGATTAATTCCCTTAAAAAATCTATCAGAACAGGTGTAATTAATTAATCCTCTATATTTCAAACATTCTGTGGCATTCATTTCACCTTTTTCTGCTGCACTAATGAAAGAAATCTGCTGTTCTGTAGTTTACTTAATTAAAAAAAAATTGAAACAGTATGTATTTGACTAATTCCCTTCTGCCTCTTATTTTCTACTTTATGTTTTTCTCTGCTTTTCTCGTCACATTGGTCCCTAAGGAGAAACTGCTTGTAGTCAAAGCACTGAACTTAGTACTACAAGGATCAGGAATTCCTCGGTGAATAAATGCAAACCATTGTTCTCACTTTTGTCTCTATTTCCCTGTTTTATTATAAACCTGCATTTTCTTATAGAAGCTCAGCACAGGCTTGCATGGAGAGATCAGATCAAATACAATTTTGTTTTGTAGCATTCCGCATCCAACATTTGAAAATCAAGGATTTGTTTGCACACTGACTGTTAAAATATAGTCAGTATGTTGCAGCATTTCAGAACATTTCTGATGTGTTTAAGGGAACGAGTAAACTTGCTACTGAATTGTAATTTCTTCAGCTGCAGATTTTTAGAGAGGATGTAATTAACTCTTAAGAGGAAAGCTATGTAAGAGAAGAAAGCCCAAAGAATTTTGAAATGAGAACACATCTGACTTTTCACTTATATCTAGAAAAATTTCCTAGAAAATGTTTGCGGGACAAATTTTCAGGTACAAAGGATTCTATTAAATGGAAACGTGTAATGACTTTGAAACGCTAGGGTCTTAATGATCGCAATAAATTTTCAAAAATTTTATTAAAATTCCCTTTAAATTGACATTATTTATATGCTCCAGTACAGAGACAGATAGACTTTTTACTGCCAAAAAAAGTGTAATTTCGCTATTACTAACAACTTGTCATTCTTTAATTCTCTGAGATGTGGGGAGCTCAAGAGTTCTTTTAATTATACCTCATGATAACCAGACATTCCTTTTCAGTAGAAAAATGAGAATGGAAGGGAAAGGTTCAGAAATAGTTGCTACTTTGAAAAGACAAACAAAGCAACCAAAAACCAATGGAACCGTTCATAGACCCCAGTGGTAAATATTTCAAAATTTCCACCAACATTTTTTAGTTATAGAAACTACTTTAAAAGGATGGCCATATGTACATTCACTAGTGAGATGTCTGATATTAACATTATTATTAATGTTACTGTTCCTTTTTTTCTGAAAATTAACACCATCTTGAAAGAAGGAAAATAGTCTTGCAATAGCCAACACAAGTCCACTATGGGGAAAGCTGGGATCTGCTGTTGGCTCTGTGATTGACTGAGGCTTTGTTGCATAAAGTCTTTGTTTTCCAATCTATAATAAAGAAAAATCAATATGTCTCTACCTCACAAGGGTGTTGCAAACCTAAATTCATTCGCATGTGGCAACTGGTACAACATGATGGAAACTCAATATAAATTGTTACATATATTCTGTTACCCCCAGTGGAAGGCTTTCGTCCATGAAATTGCTACCATACAAGCAGTGCTGGAAAAATTGCAATAGGGAAAAAAAAAAAAAAAGCTTAAAATAAAAAAGTTTTAGCCCTGGAAAGTAAGGCTAAATCATGAATGTTACGAAAACTATGACTAGAATTTTAAAAAGCTCACTTCCTTCCAAAGGAGATGGGTTGTCTCCATAGGCATGGTGACAACTGAAAAGTAACATACATAGGACAAAAAGACACATGATAATTATTATTAGTTGTTAAATAAGTATGAATGCTTAGCTGAGAACTATAATCAGGACACATGGATAAGCTACATCTGTGAAAGGAGTCCATTTCACAAAGTTCATGTTTATTTAACACTCTCCACAAGAGATGTCTTAGCTGAGCCCTTCCCCTGGGGCAAAGTGCTGCAGTTTCCATCATAACATATGGGAATATTTTTTGCCAATTTCCATAGAATTTTATTCTTGATTACATCTGCTGGAGTCTTTCTGGAGATGCCCTCCTAGCTTTGATACATCTCTTTCCCATAGTTTTTTTTTATGCCTCTTATCCATGCTTTGTGTGAGGATATTCTTGTCCAAACATTTTGCTTCTTTATGGAGATTTGCTTTGAAAGCTATATAGAGTGAGGTTTGGAAGTTTGTGACAGATGGTGCTCCTGTCAGGGTCACGGGGTATCTGTTCAGATAAAATATTTTATAAATATTATATCAAAGTATGTCCTTGGTGGATTTTCAGGAGAGCTTATAAAACTGACTGGCAGGTGAGCCCTACCACTTCCTTCTATTGCCAGTCAACCTCTCTCAGCTATTGTCTGCTAGATCCTGACTCATGTATTTTTATCTCATTTTCAGCATGTCACAGACGTGGATCAACACCACTCTAATTTTTTTTCTCTATGCAACATTTTTTGTAGCTGTACAAACCTATGACTTTTAAACTTGCAAGCATGTTGAGATCTATCCTTTGGCCACACAGTTTTGGTGAGGACATACTTTGCAATATGTGATGGAGAAGAGTGGTATTCCATGTCTCAGTGAACGTCTGTACATCCCATTGTGAGCACAGGTCCTTCAGTGCTGCTGTGATGTGCTGAGGGTGGGGCACAGTGGCTGTCTGAAGACTCTGCATGGAGTCCTACCCACCTCCTCATGGTCTTTGGTCCATGCAGATGGCACGAGCTATGCTCAGGCTTGCAGTGTCAATGCCTGGGGCAGGAAAACAACACAAAGCCTGCAGAGTCTATCCCAACTCTTATCAGTTCTGTTGTAGCTATGGCACATTAATGGATAACAATAATGGATTTAATTGCAGACCTGTCTATTGTCAGCTTCCTACCCACAGCACAGCCAGACAGCTGACTCCAACTCTATCCCCAGCAGACCAGCTGACCCGCTCTTTTATAACACCCATCCTCAGGGGACAGGCAAGGCTGTTTCCACTCTTGGTAATTAGCACACCAGAGGCAGGGTTGCTTACAGTCCATTCTCCTACACCTACATCCCAGGGCCATGGGATAGTGCTTGCAGTGGTGAACATATTTACAAGGTAGCTGGTTTTGTTCCAATAAGAGGTTGCCCCAAGCCCCTTGGACCATACACTTGGTTTTGCAACATACCTTTCTGTGCCATGGGCTGCCTTGAGCTGTGTGGAGATGAATGGAGACACCTAGCTCACTTCTCAGCTCCAGTGGCAGCTTTTGGGCCTGCTGGGGTGCAACATAGGCTTTGCAACCCATGTTAACCACAGTCTAATATTCAGACAAAGCGGGTGAACCAGATCCTGAAACCATACCCCTGTTGTTATATTAACTGTTGTGGATGGCTGGGTTTACCTGCTGCCATTGGCAAAATTTGTCTGTAACAGCAGTGCCTGCTCTTCCAAGCAGCAGACCTCTTTGTACAAGCAGTATGGTTCCCAGTCCTGTGACCACGTCTGGATGCTGGGACAGTTCTCCAGGAGTTTTCCCTTGAGGACTCTGGCTTGGTGGTTGCAACATATACATTTGTTTCCTTCTGAACAGCTAGAAAAAGCACAGGCTGCTTACAGAGGTTAAGCAGATAGGCATCTGCAACCAGCTCTGGACTTTGGGGCTGCAGACTGTGTTTGTTTGTCCCAGGACGTTGTTCAATTCATCCTCCCTATAGGTTGGACCACTGTTACTTGGGCCCATATAAAATTGTGGACTGATTTCACCAGCAGCTTCCATGTGTTCGCAGAACTCACACACAGTTGTTTGTACCTCCCTGATGAAACTTGTTGACATAAATACCTTCAGTAGCACCACCTCTAATGGTGATAGTCAGAGTGAATACCGTGTCTGGACTGTTTTGGATTCCACAGTATTGTAGGGTAGCCTGCAGGACTTTTTTGACTGTGCAGGGTATCATCAGAGTGAGAATGGTATGTAAGCAGGAATTATCCAGTACTGAAAGCTAGTTGTAATTAGAAATTATAGAACTTTTTTAAAAGATGTAATTAACTCTTGAAATAATATGACATAATCTATATATTTAAAATCCAATTGAAGAGCTCATCAGCTATGCTGCAGAGAACAATCATACTACATCAAGCATGCAGAGAAGATTCCTGCATTTCAAGGAACAAGTAGATACACTGGCAGAACTATCAGCGGTTATTGCAGTGCTAAATGCAATGGAAATAGAAAGAAATTATCCATATGTTGCACAAGCAGAACTTAACAAGAGTTTTGCATCCAAAATGATAATTGTCAAGCAGAGAAAGGCTGAAAAAGTGATGTATATTATCTTATTTCAGGTGTATTTTTTAATGTTATGACCAAATTCAGTGTCAAATAAACAGTGTTGAAATAAAAGGAGAAAAAAAGACAAAACAGTAACAAGTAATGAGGAGGTGTTGAAATTACTGTAATTTAAACATCTGAAGACGATATTGCATCTTTGAGCTATCCCAGAGTTAATTTTCAACTACCAAAAATCTGCTGAGAAAATAAATATGTGCCATTTGCAGCATGGTACAGATCATTCTGAGAAGGAAAGAAATACCCAGACATAAGTAGAGATGTGGCCTATTATTTTACAGAAGTTTTAAAAATCATTGCTCTGCAGTAGATTAACATTCTTGTTCTTAAAGCAGTTGTGAAGTTTGATTCTTAAAAAATCACGACTTGCAATCAAAAGACCTGATTTTCCTGTCACATCCCACTTATTCAAGCTTCTTCTGTGCTGTGAAATAAAGAAAGAGAACAAATTTTCCCTAACATGAATTATCCTGCCAGGTGAAAAAGCCTCTCTTAGTTATGACCTACTTTAGGGCACTGGGTCAAGTG
>VXBQ01009498.1:0-12520 GCA_013400175.1 Phainopepla nitens
GGCCGAGCGCGCGAGCCGCACCCCCTGTCTGCACCAATCACCTCCGGTCGCCCGCAGGGAGGGGCCGGCCCGGGCCGCCGCCCAGCCCGGGCCCTCCGCCCGGCCGGCCGAGCCCTGGGGCGGTGCAGCGGGAGCGAGGGACGGGCGCTCGGGAAGGGGCATCGCCTGCGCCCGGGGGGGCCGAAAGGAGACCTGGCCGCCCCGTCCGGCCCTCCTTGGGACTGCGCACCGCCCTCCGGCTCTGCAGGCTGCCCCAGCCCCGCGCCCCGGCCCTGCGGGCAGCCCTCCCCCCCTGCGGGGCACCCGGAGAGCCCTTTCCGTGCTCGGACGGCCGGGGCTCCCAGCCCGTGCTAGCATCGCCCTTCCGCTGCTGTGCTGCGCTGTGCCGGGAGGGCCGTGTTCCCCTAGCCCCGGGCCCCCAGCAGTGTGTCGGGAGGACGGACTGTCCCGGGTGTGTCTGCTCGCGGCTGGCTTTCCTCCGGTACGGCTGGCACCGCACCAGGCAGGACCGAGCGGATGGAAAGTCCTGTTCCCACAAAATGTCACAGCCCAAACACCCCTTCAGCTGCTCCTGGGCTTGCTGCAGCCTGAAGATGATCCGTTTTGCAGCCTGTTGAGCACATGTTGTTACTTGTGCTTTTTCTTTGGTCTCTGCCTCACTACCAGATCAAAATTAACATTACACCCTCTGGCTCTCCTGTGCCCGGCATTGCTTGGCCACTTTGGAGGTGGTGGCTCTCACTGCTGGCTGGTGACGCTGGCTGGGGCTCTGTGGGATCCCTTCCCTGCCTGCCTCCCCTCCTTCATGGGAGATCCCCCGCCCGCCTCTGAACAACTGCATTATCCTCCTCCAAATCCCTCTTTGGCCATGACGTCTGCAGAGCACTTGACTGAGATTAGTCTGTCATGTGGAGGTTCTTACTCCCCCACTGACCTGTGCTTTCCCTTCTGTGTCTGCTCTTGGCTCGTGTCTCTTCCCTGCTTGTGCAGCTGGCGGCAGCACGGGCTCTGCTCCTGTGCTGTGGTGAGACCGGAGTTCTGGGGGAACGTGGGGCATGAGTGGTTCCTTGTTCTGTCTGCTCAGGTGCTAACTTCTCCATCAGCTTTCTAGCCTGTGCACTGCCCTCTCCAAAACTGTCTCTGACACCTCCTGCATTTCCTTGATCGAGGTTTTTAACTGACTCTTCATTATCATTTTGAGAGGTATCAATAAAGCTAAAGTTTTTATGCCTTGTCGGTCTAGCATCCAGCTGTGGAGCTGTGAGGCCACCAGGATCAGAGTTCTCCTGGGTGCATCCTAAAGTCCTGCCTGGACTGCCCTTCAAGTCCTGCCTGGACTGCCCTTTAGTGCCCATTTTTTATTGAAAGCAATAATTGATGCTTTTATGCTGGGCAGGCAGCTGCGCAGTGCCCCGAGCGTGATCCCAGTGTTGTCCCTCGGGCCTTTGTGCACTTGGCCCTGGTGATGTGTGTTTCCTTCATACCGCCCTGCTTGAATTTCCTGCTTCCTCCTCACTTGGCAGCGAGTGTCCTTGGATCAACACCAGTTTGCTGTGACAGCAACTTGTGGACCGTTGTTCAAACAAGGGAACAGCAAGGAGCACTGCTGCCTTGCCACGGCATTCAGCATCAACGAAGCACAACTGGAACAGCCTCCAGCCCTGCTGCCAGGTCTCCAGGAGGAAGCTGCAGCTTTGGCAGGGACTCAGAATCAATTTTTGAGCAGCATCAGTTAAGGAGCTGAGAAGTTGAAGGTGGTGCTGGGATGCAGCTGAAGTGCTTAGGCATTTCTTGGTGTTGACATGGCCCGATGGTGCTGCTCGTGGTTTCTGCACAGGGAGAGGGTTCAATGCGGGTTCAGTTTTTCCCAGAGAAAATGAGGTCTGGTTATCCAAAGCTGGGTGGGTCAAACTCAAACTGAAAACGAACTGCAGATTTTGCTCAGTTAATCATTGGAGTCCTTCATCTTAGGGTGGATTGGACAGGATTTCCTGAAATCTTTGTTTAGGTTGGAGGATATTTTTGTGAGAGATGTTTTAGTTTTATTTCAGAGATTAATGAGTGACAGGATTTTCTTGGTGATGCTTCTATCTTGGGTTGAGCCCAGAATCTGACCCAGTGTTTGTGACCAGCCACGCCTGGGCTTAATGATTTCAGGTCCCGTATTAGAAACTTGGGTAATTTCAGTTGCTGCAAGCTAACTGTCTTCTTTCTCCTTTTGAGGTGTCAAGGGTTATTTTTCCAGTAATTTGGACCTTTTTGAAGCACCTGCTTGCCTAATGCCATGAATATTGCAGAGGAAGAAAAAGCTGTCCATTCCTGGTCAAGAATTTCCTCTGCAGGACAGAAAGTGCTGGAGGAAGCCCTCCGAGTCTTCAACCCGATGTCCAAGGACCTTTCGGACACTGAGACCCAGCTGGTGGCCTTCATCCAAGGCCTGAAGGAGGAGGGCTACCAGCCCACCATTCTGAGGAGTAAGGATGTGTACGGGTACAGCTCGTGCACGGCGGTCACACCGAGTCACACGGAAGAAAACGCACAGCGCAACTGTGCCGGCACCGCCGAGCCCGCTCAGAGTCCAGCCAGGAACCCAGTGGCAAAAGCGGCCCCTTTGCCCACCAGCATTCCAGTGAGCTCTTTGAAAGTCTCCAGTCAGCCAGTCTCCAAAGGGGATTCCAGAAATCTCCTCCTGAGCTCCTTGAAGCAGACGGGATCTGGCACCTCCAAGGCAGCGGCAGTGGGCTTCCCTGCAGGCATGTATCCTGATGTATATCCAGCTATGAGACTGTCCGTGGTTTTGGAAGCCCTGGTGCCACTGAAAACCAAAACGTCCTGTTTGGAGTCCAAGTACACACCGGGGCGTCTTGGGATCTCTCCCTCAGACCTTAAACTCCTCAAGACTTCAAGTCCACCAAGGCAGTTTTCTTCAGTCAAGAGCACTAAAATAACCGAAGGCAAGGGGTACAAGTGTTCAGGTAAGAAAGCACCAGATTCTGCCACCTGTGCTTTAAAGCTTCTGAAGGGACCAAAGGGTAGAGTGCTGCAGGAGAGCAACGCCTGCAAAGCCTCCGGAGTTCTCAACGGGAGAGTCACAGGCAGCTCATCGCAGGACTGCACCACAGCACCACAGCCCAAGACCTTGAAAATCAAAGATAAGGAAGCTCTGGTGGGAAAAACAGAGTGGAAGGACAGCAGCACTTACCAGGAGAGCACTGGGCAGAAGAAGAGAAGAGCTACAGAGGCGAAAGAAGCGCCACAGAGGAAAAAAGCAAATACCATTCCTGTCCGAAAGAAAACTCGACAGGCTCAGAGCCCTTTGAACCTGCTGAAATTCCGGACCATCAAGGTGGGCAGCTCTTCCTCTGATGATGAAGTGAGGAGGAGAGCACAGAAGATTCTTAGGGTCAACCTGTCCCCTGTGATCCAAATTCAGCCGTTGTCCCATTCTCACAGTGTCTGAGGTTCTTCACTTTGTGACTTTTTTTGTAAGTAAGTACTTACAAACCTGGCACCAGAGCACAGAGAGTGGACTCTGTGTCTCTGGTGCCAATATGCCAACTAACCTGCAGACAGAGCAGCCCGCTCTCGTGCTGTTCCTGCCTGTCTGCCACTGCTGAGCAGAACTGGCTGCAGAAATCCAATCTCCTGTTTGGGAGTGTGGGACAGTGACTCTGGCCAGCATTGAGCTGAGCAGGCTGGAGAGCTCACTTCCCACCTCCTCCACACTCCTCTGAACGTGGCAGGCTGTGCTCTTGTGCAGGGGAGAACACAGGACTTTCTCATGACATCGATGCACTGTGATATTGCTCTTTTTCAAGCTGTACATTTACTGGTTTTATTTTGATCAAATTTTATAACTTTATTATCTATATATCTATATATCCATTTATGTGCATATGGCACAGGAACTGTGGCAAGATGCACTTCCTCCATCCCTTTGGGATTGGGTTTGATAGCTTTTGTTCCTCCTTCCCTTCAGCTAGTCATTTGTTGAAAGGTGCCAGGATTCCTTTGTGGTTCAGTGTTGTGACAGTCTGTCCTGGGCTCCTGTGGGTTGCTCAGGGCAGCAGCGTTGTAGCCACTTGTCTGTCTTCAGAATGCCAAACAATTTGGAGAATTACCAGCTGGTAGTTTTAATCCTGTTTTCGGTATTACCTCTGCATAACAGTGGGGGAGTGTCACAGGGCTGCAAGTCTGTCTGACGTCTTTAGGCGCTCCTCCTTTTGTGGGTAGCAGAAGTTTTGAACTCATGGTAGGGATTTTCCTCTGAAGAGGATTCCTCCTCAGCACCCAGTGTTACTCTGCTCTCCTATGCCCCAGGTGCAGCTGTAGATCATGAACTGTGAGTGTCAGAGGTAGAGGGCTGGAACTGTTAGCAGGAATTGTGCGGTGTCCTGCCCACCGTGTAACTGCTTTGCTGTTGCTGGGTGTTCCAGGAGCAGATTCCAGGTGCCGGTAGAGAAGACTGTTGGTTTTGGCTGGAGTTAAACCATGACAGAGACACAGGCTGTGGTTGAATGTATTAGCTACATCCTGCCAGCCCCAGAGCTCAGTGGGATACTTGAGCCTGAGTTAAAGCAGGAAAGCGAAAAATTTGGGAAGATGTATACCAGCACTTAAACATAGAGAGTCGCTTTCTGTGGTTTGTGGGGTTGAAGCAGTAGGAGGGGAGATGGGCACCATGTTGTGGTGGGTGGCAGCCTTGCTGTGCCGTCAGGGATGTTGTGAGAAGGCGTGTGGCAGGTGTGGGAGCTGTGTGTGGAAGGAGTGCAGGCTCTGCCATCCCCAGGAGGCACTGCAGAACCGCTGCAGGTGGCTGCTGTCACCTCCCTGCACCGGGGGCACGCTGTTGGATGGGAACATGGCTCTGTGCTCTCTGTGCTCCATAGGGAGGGATCTACTAATCCCAGGAGAAACACCTCTTTGGAGCAGTTAGTGCTGCTGCTGTCACCTGGAAGGGACAATATGGTGTCCTGGGGAAAGGAAGAGGCCTTGGGCTGGGCATGGGCCTGGCTCAGATCTCTGTGTGCTCAGATCTCTGCAGCAGTGGTGTAATCCACTCATTCTCTCACCAGCTCAAAACACCAGTTGTCTGACCTAGTAATCTCTGTGGACGTTGGCTGAAGAGATGAGCTCCCCAGGGAAATCCCAGCTCCTTACCTTTAAGCCCCACCCCCCAAGCACCTGGTTGGATTTCAGTGGTTTGTAAAAGAGGTCAGTGTCTGATCCCCAGCACAGAAAGGAGGACTGGGGTATGGAGAGAAGAGAGAAGGTTCATGATGGGGTGAGAGGGCAGGGATGTTGAGCATTCTGAGATGCATCTGGGTTCTCCTCTCACCCACACAGAGCAGGGTGGAGGTTCTCTTCTGCTGAGAAACCTGGTCTAGTGGAAAGTGTCCCTGCCTATGGCAGGTTGGTTGGAACAAGATGATCTTTAAGGTCCCTTCCAATCCAAACCCTTCTGTGATTTTATGATTCAGGGGATGATTACAAGCCCTGAACCCCACACTTGGGTTCTGAGTTACTGTCAGAGATCATAACTTGCAGTGTTTGAGACTGACCTGTGAATGCTGCTGCTTGGCTGCCGAGGAGGAGGAAATATTTTCTTCTGCTTCTGTGTTTTAAAATGCCCTGGCAGAGAGTTCCCTGTCCTGACCTGGTGCTGGATGAACAGGGGCTCTCCATCACTGTCAACTGGCCAAAAATTGCTTTGTTCCTTTTGTTCCCACTCCTTCAGACCTTTCTCATTCCCACGCTCTCAAATGCCAGGTCTTGAAGTCCTGCACTGGTGTTTCTCTTTTGGGCTGTTTCCTGAGGAGGGCTCTGAACTCCTGCCTGTGGTATTGCTGTCAGGCTGCTCAGCAGCTTCCCCTGTTCCCAGACCCTTATAAGGGCACTGAGAGCTGTCTTTGGAGCCTCCTTATGCAGCACAGACGTCCCAACTGAGCACTTGGCCTCCGCTGGGAAAAACAACGTGCACCAACAAGGCTGAATCCAGGTCGAGGTCGTTTTTCCTCCAGTCTGAGTGGGAAGCTGAGCACCTGAGGCCAGCTTACCAGGCCACATCTCTCCTCATCGCTGTGTGTCTTCCCCCAGCTGCACTGCTTCTGCCTCCCCACTCTTCCATCACCTCTTGTCTTTTACAGCTTGGGTCTGTGCCAGTCAAGGACCTGACTTGTACTGTTGCTTAACACAGCATCAGCACAGCACATCCAGCACAGCATCCAGCCTTAGTGCTGCCATGCCTTTCCCAGCACTGAGCTGAGTTCTGTGCATGCTTGGTGATTACAGTTTGCCCTGTGTCCTTCCCAGGCCACCAGCAAAAGGTTTCCTGCTCCACAGGGAGAGACAAGCTTTGGAAACACCTCTGTGTCACTGAGACTCCTGCCAGGGAAGTGAGCACTCTGTAGCTGCGTGCTCAGGGACTTGCTCACCACCAGTACTGTCTCTGTCAGCTCTCCTGTGCATCTCTGACAGACCACAGGGCCCTGAGTGACAGGGCAGTGCTGGACCACCATTCTCTGCCCTCCTGTTGTCTCTTCCTCCTCTTGCAGGTGCTTTGGGAACTCGACTGAAAGAGCTGCAGGTTGTTATACAGGGGCTTTACAGCCTCTGTGCCAATGCCAGCAGCTGCTGCCCATCAGCCAGTGCCAGCAGAGGGGGTGCCTCAGTCTGGCATGGGTTGGCTCCACTGTCCTTGTCATGGCCAGGTGTGGATGCTCCTGGTGTCCTGGCCATGTAACACTGATGTGCACGAGGCTGCAGGGGGGCTCTGTGTGGATGCTGCTCTCTGCTCCTTAGGGAAGATGAAGGGTTTGATCAAACCAGGGATATCTAAGACCTGGCCTAACCAGAGGTCTCCCCCACAAGTCCCTTCCATCCTGTGTTATTCTGTGGCAGCTGAGTAAGGCTGCCAGGGATCTGTGCAACGGTAACTGGCAGGGCCCATAGAAATGCATTGCCCAGAGCGCTGTGGTCTCTGCTGAGCGTGTGGTATGCACCTTGTTCAGACCTGTTTCTGTATTAGTCACTTTGAATTCATCCAAGTGCCTAACCTGGCCTGTGTTGTTCTGGGCACTGTGACAGCTGAGAGCTTTGGAGGCTCTCTTAGGAATGCTTTTAACGCATGGATTTGTGCCACTGTCGCTTCTAGAAACTATTCGGCTAGCGGTCAAAGGGCTGTTCTTCCAACTGATTTTTTGGAAATAATTTCTCCTTTTGTTCAGCTGCCAAGAAGCAGTTCATGCTTCCCCTCCACCAGACAAGGTCCTTGAGCTTCCTGCATGCTTCAGATGTCCGTCAGCAAGGTCCATGGGGAGAGTAGCTTGTCCGGCAGGCAGCTGAAGGGGAAGCTGACATCAGATACCAGTTGAAATCACAATGTTATTCGGTAGAAATGTTCTGAAGCTCATGTCCACTGTGATCAGATTTCACCATCTGCCACTGCTTATGGTTGTAGAAGTTTCTCTTCAGCCTCTTCCCTGCAAGCCATGTAGTGTGTTGCTGCTGCTGCTTCTAAACTATTTGCTTCCCCCCTGAGGCAGCTGCTGTAGCAATCCCTGTACAGAATTTCTTAAGCACTTTTTGTACAAAGTAAGAAGGGATTATTTTGTTACTCCTGCTTGGCAGCCCACCGGTGGTATTTCAGTGTGTGGAGGAGGTGTGCTCCCTTGAGGGCTCACCTCACTGGACAGCTCTCAGACCAGTTCATACTAACAGGGCTGGGGTTCGTGGGCTGAGATCCCCCTCATTGCCTGGTGCTTCCTTGCATGGAGTTCAGCCAGTTGCCAGCTAAGAGCATGGCAGGGGAATCAGCAGCCAAAGTGCACAGATGGAGGATGCTGCATATGTGGCTCCATGGTTCTGCTCCACAGCTGCCTGTGATTTGTGGCCTGTCCTCCAGGCCCCCCTGGTACACCAGAAGCACTTCTTCAGCCCAGTTTCAGCAAGAGGGGCTGGGAGGCTCTGGGTTTTAGAATTCAGCACAGAGTTTGTGCCCTTTTAATTGTGACCTGTGCTATGCTCATGGCCAGAACTTGCCAGTATGTGGAGGGTTCAGCCACCCCAGCAGTTTATCCCCTTTGGATCCAAGTTCCCTGCCCTGTCTAGGAGCTGGGCCTTTTGCCATGGCTCAAGGGATGCCTGGGTATGGAGAGCAGGTTTGTCTCTCAGCTGCAGCTGGGCAGTGTGACTCGGGCTGGGCAGCTTCCCAGGCAGGAAGGCAGGTTTCAGTGGGAGGATGCTTTTCTTGGCCATGGTTGGCAGGGTCAGTGCCGAGCTGTGGAGAATCAGCTGCTCAGCCAGGCTGGTTGGTTTGTGTGGAAGTGACAGTTTCTTTTTCAGTCTTCAAATTGTCACTGGCCTCTTTTCTCCTGTGCTCAGATGAGGATGGCCTTCCAGGAGTTGAGGGGGCCCATGGAGAGGACAGCAGTTTTGGGATATCTGGCACCTTCCTGACGATGCTGCAGCCCTCAGCTGGGTGGGCTGGCACACCCTGTGGAGAGCACAGCAGAGCAGGATACTCCTGAGCCCTCACATTTGGGATTCTGCTAGAGAGCACCATGCTAGGGTTTCCCTCTCCTTGCAGCCTCTTCTGCCTGGAGCTGGGTGCTGTTAGGAAGGTGCCAGGTGCCTCAAAGGAATCTTGTCCCAGAAGACATGAGAGGCCAGCCTTTGTCACCAGATCATCCCTGATTGTGGAATGAAGCTGTCTGTAGGTGTGACACTACTGGAACTTGCAGGTTGGCCAGCAGCTGCCTCCAAAGCCACGGTGCTGAGGCCAGACTCCTCCCTTTGCTTAGGCACACCCAGGAAGTCTGGTGAAAAAGCGAGAATCTGGGAATAGGGACAGCTAAAGATGCCAGCAGCACCTGGACAGCCAGCAGCCTGCAGCTTTTGTGTCTGCTGCAGGAGATGTGGAAACGGAGGAGCCAAGGCTGTGGCGTTCCGCAGCACTGTCTTCCCTCCACCCCTGCCCGGCCACAGAGCTTCCCCTGCCCTGCTTGGCAGCAGTACGTGGACACTGGTGCTGCAGGTGATCGGGAATCCTTTTGGAGCAGGCAGCCCCCAACCCTTCATTTCCATCCTTCATCGGTCCCACAATCTGTCTGCTCCCATGGCCTCCGAAATACCTTCCCCAGGGAGTCCCTTTAAGGCCTTATTATCCTCTGGGACTCTCTCCTTATTGTCTTCATTAGCCCTTTCCATTTTTGTGTTCCTGTGGCTACAGGCAGCCCCTGTGAGTCTGGTGATTCCCACAGACACACTCAGGCCCATGGTGCTGTTTTAAAAGAGCAAGTGCTGCAAAGCTACCCCCAGAAATACCTCCCCTCCTGGCCCTGCTGCGCCGCACTGCCCAGGCCTGGGCTGGGACAAAAGGAGTGTCGGTGTTTGTTCATGGTGGGGCAGGCAGCATATGGTGCCCTCCCCCTCCTGGGTCCCGGGGCAGCACTCCTGAGGAGTAGCATTTCCTGAGTAGAGGCACGGCAGCTGCTGTGAGTGACACAGGGGCTCTGGGTGGGCACTGCCCGGCCGCTTGTGCTACTCTCTGCCAGCCAGCATGTCCATGAGAGCCGTCTCCACGCTGCGTGAGCGAGCTGCCCCGGCTGAGAGCGGCACCACGGGCTCCACCGTGGCATTCCCTGGTGTTTGGGCATCCCACCTTGGGGAGCAGCAACTGCAACCCGCAGGAGGGCGAGTAACAAACTTTGTATGATGATTTGACAAATGACCATCTTGTTCTTGAGTGAACTTTTTACCGTTTCATTTGTTTGTGTAGAATGTTTCTGAAGTTCTAATAATATTTAATGTTAATATGAAGCTGGGCTGTTCCACACTCAATGTTGTATATTTTGGAATGGCAATGCTTAGTGAAAAGACAGCGTTAGTGTTATTCCACTCTTTGGAAGGGAATGGGACAAAAACCAAACTGTCTTTTTTCTTAAATGAAGTGAACTTTTTGTTATGAAGTCCTAGCAGGTGTCCAGCCCTTCAGTAAAATGGTGCTCAGAACCACCCAGTGTGTCCAGCTTTTCTTTGGGTTATGACAGACTGCTCCTCCCTGGGATCCTGCTCCCAGCCCTGTGTCACCTCCATGGAATGGTGTCTCCCGTGTGCCCTGCTGCTGCATGCTGCGTGGGGCACGTTCAGCTGCAGGCCACACCTGCAGCACTTCTCCCCAGTTCTCCCAGGGAAGTTTGGGGTTACTCAAACTCCATTAAGGATTGCCTGGTTTGGGGTGGGAAATACCCTGGATGTGTGTCACTGGTGCCAAACTGGGATAAATCTGCACTCCTGGTTAGTTCCTAGAAACATGCAGGTGCTCTGCCAGCCTCAGCCTGCCTGCTCACCCTCTGGCTTCTCTGAATCTGCCCACTCTGCAGCCGGGACCCTCTGGCTGGGAATTCAACAGAAGCACCATTGTTCCACGGTTGGCGATCTGGATCCAGTCTGTGCTGCAGGGCTGTCAGTGCACTGATCCAGCACTAATGGTGGTGGGACCGTGGCCCTGAGCACACAGCAGCTCCGGTGCTGTGCTGGAGCTCATTCCTCGACAAGGGAAGTGGTTAAGTAATTCTCTGCTCACTAAGGATGTTGGGGAAAGTGTTGGCTGCTTGCTGTGCACACGGAAGTCGGTCCAAGCAGGGCTGGCCAGGCGTGAGAGGCTGCCCCTGGAGCTCAGGGGCTCTGCCGAGGATGGGTGGGGAGGTGGCTGCTGCAAGAGTGCTCTGATCGCTGCTGAAAGGTGCTGGGGGAGCGAGGCTGTGGGCGCCTGAGGGAGCGGGGGATGCCCGGCAGCGTTGAAACGCTGTTGATGGAGGGCAGAGCTGCTGGCAGATCTCCGGCCAGTGGAGCTGCCCCCGCACAGGCCATCTCCCCGGGCAGACCCGGGCCACCCCCACGCTTTCAGCTCTGCAGCAGACGAGGGATTGCAGCTTGGCATGGGAAGTCAGAGCAGCCTTCAGGGAGGTGCCTAGACACGGGCTGGAATACCTCTCTTGTCCCTCACGTCCCACTGAGGTTTCCTCCCTCGCACTTTTACCTCGCTTTTCAAGGCCAGAGATCCTGTTACAGTTGCCTTTATCAGGCCTCTTTGGATCTCCTCAGAGCAGATTAGGTTTGCTTGGCGAGATCTCTTGACATAGACAGGCTGGCCGGTGCTAATGGCTTTTTGTCAGCTCATCTCCTGCCAGCTCAGGAGGTGGTGGTGGTGCCTGACCACCAGCCTGCACTGCTGGAGCCTCGCCGGGCACAGCCTGGCCCCTCCTCCAGGCTTCCAAGTGCCTTGCATGGCTATGGGGAGCTGGTAGGGCACTGCCCACAGCATCTCTTGTCCTGCTGAGGTGCCTGGCTGTTTCAAGGTGTCCCTGGGGGCGTGGGTTTTGGCATCCCTATGGCTGAAAGCTGCTTCTTTGCCCATGACCTTGCTTGGCGGCGGGCAGCCAGAGCATGGCCTTGGCGTGGAGAGCACACTGCTCCTCTTCCTTCCTTCAGCCTCGGCTAATAAAAGGCACTATCCCTGCGTGACAGTGAGGTCTCTGTGGAACTTGGCCCTGGTGCACAGCCGTGCTCTCTGCAGGGCTCCAGGGCTGCCGGCTCTGCACCCAGCCCGGCCAGTCCAGAGGATCCCAGGCAGCACCGACCAGCACAGGGTGAGTGGGGCATGGCGGTGGGATGGAGCCACACAGCCATGGGGCCCACAGTGCCAGCACTGGGCATGAACAGGATCCGTCTGGCATGGTACGGGGGTAGTGCAGTGCAGGGCTCCCGGTGCCGCTGCTAGAGATGTCGTGAAGAGGCACAGACGGGCCCATGCAGCGCAGGGCGATCCCAGCCAGGCTGCCCGTCTCAGCAGCCCCACGTGCTGCACAGCCGGGCACAGCAGCCCTGTGGGAATGCTGTGCCTTCTCCCGGCCAGCCTAGGCACAGGACACTGCTGTGTCACAGGTGGGCCACCGCCAGCCTGTACCTTCCTCTGCCTCACCTTGGCTAAAGCTCGGTGCGGGCAGGTCCCTCCCCTCGCCTGGCACGGCTGCCGGAGGAGGAGACAGGCACCGGCCGCCCTCCTCCAGGAACAGCAGCTGAGCCCAGCCCGAGCCCAGCCCGAGCCCAGCGGGCCTCCGACTCCGCAGCCCACCCGGGCCACCAGCCACCTGGCCAGCACCCCAGGCTCCCACGGGCACAGGTAGGAGCCGGTGTGCCGTAGGGGAGACCCCGGGCACGGCACGGCACAGCTCTGGGGCATGGCACAGCCCTTGGCACACGGCACAGCCCCATAGCACGGGCTGGGTGCTGGCAACTGGCATGAGGCAGCACACAAGGAAGGGGCTGCGGGGTCCCTTGGCAGTGACAGGCTGGGTACCCCCACTCCTGCCACGCTCTTCCCGTGGCTGACGTGTGCCGGACTTTGCCCAGGGAGCTGTGGCAGTGGGGAGGGACAGGTACCTTGGGAGGGACGTTCCCATCCGGCAGCATCGTGGCCGTGCCCGGGTGAGCTCCTGGTGGAGCGGATGCCCTGCAC
>VXBQ01009498.1:20532-36210 GCA_013400175.1 Phainopepla nitens
ATGGATGATATTGAGATGGGATGGGATGGATAAACTTGGTTAGGATGGGGTGAGATATGATGGTATGGGATATGATGGAATGAGATGGGATGGTGGGATGGTATGTGATGGATGGGAGGGACCCATTGGGTCCCCCCTCATCCCTTCAGGTGCCAGGACGGTTACTATGGGAACCCTGTGCTGGGCTCGGGGCAGCAGTGCCGGCCCTGCCCCTGCCCCGGCTACCCCGGCACGCGGCAGTACCACGGGAGCGCCTGCCATGCTGACGACGAGACGCACCACATCGTCTGCCTCTGCGCCCCTGGATACGCGGGTGAGGGGCAGAGCGGGCACAGGGCAGCTGGGGGCTGAGGGACCCCAGCACCTACAGCCCCCCTCTCTGCAGGGCCCCGCTGTGACCGCTGCTCCCCTGGCTACTTTGGAGCTCCGGAGATGGAGGGCGGGGAGTGCCGGCCCTGCCAGTGCAACAACAACATCGACACCAGCGACCCGGAGGGCTGCGACCCCCGCACGGGACAGTGCCTGCGCTGCCTGTACCACACTGCTGGGCCACGCTGTGCCCAGTGCCAGCCTGGCTACTACGGCAATGCCCTGCAGCGCAGCTGCCGGCGTGAGCGGGGCGGGGGCTCTGCGGGGCTGGGGCTGCACCGGGGTTTGGCATGCGGGGGTTGAAGCGATGCAAGGGCTCAAGGCAGGGATGAGCAGTGGGGCTGTGGTTGGGTGTGGGGTGATTTGGGTTGGGCCAGGGAGGATTTTGGGGTGTTGTGGGGCTAGGGTTCAGGACCAGGAGAGGTTTGGGGCTGTTAGAAGGGGCACGGAGCTGTGCCTGGGTTGGGGCTGGGAAGGGCACAGGGATTGGGGTTGGTGGGGGTGTTGGGATCAGGGATCTTGGGGCTGTGCAGGGGTTTGAGGCCAGGCAGACTGGGGGGCACTGGGGTCAGATTTGGGATGCTGGGGCCAGCAGCACACTGCCTGGGCAGTGGGTATGGGCTGAGCCCCACATGGCCACCCACCCTCCTGCAGGCTGTGGCTGTGACCCACGGGGTACACTGGCCTCCCACTGCACCAATGGCACCTGCAATTGTGACCGCAGCACAGGAGCCTGTGCCTGCCGGCCCAACGTCGTGGGCAAGAGCTGTGATCGCTGCGCACCCCACTTCTGGAACCTGGGGGGGCCAAGGGGCTGTGAGCCCTGTGGCTGCCACCCCACACACGCCCTGCACCCTGCCTGTGACACAGTGAGTCCCCTGCACCCTGGTATGGCTCCACTGCCCTCCTGGGGCCCAATGAGCTGCACAGTGAACATGGCACTGTCGCTGCAGGTGACAGGGCAGTGCCAGTGCCGGCCTGGCTTCGGGGGTCGTGTCTGTTCCCAGTGCCAGGAGCACCACTGGGGAGATCCCGAGCAGGAGTGCCGAGGTGGGAGCACATCCCAGGGACTGGGGGAGCAGGGGCTCTGGGGACAAGGAATGTGGGAGGACTCAAGGTGCATGGTGAGACTCTAGGGAAGTGGGGGCCCTGGGGACATGGTGGGAGACTCTGAACATGGGACACTGAGGAGACAGTGGGACACTGGGGACACAGGGGACTCAGGAGATTTTGGGAAGATGGTAGGACATTGTGGGCATGGTGGACCTTGGGGAAACAGTGGGATGCTGGGGACATAGTGGAACACTGAGGACATGGTATATCTCTGGGAACATGCAGGACTCAGGGGACCCAGATAACTTGGTGGAACTGTGGGAACAATAGAAGATGCTGGGGATGGATTGGATTCTGGAAGCACAGGGGAGTATGGGGGGATTCTGGGACATGGTGGTAATCTGGGGGCATGGGGCTCCATGGGAGGGCTGGGACACACCGCCAACTGTCTCTGCAGCCTGTGAGTGTGAGCCGCTGGGTGCTGAGAGCCCACAGTGCGAGCAGGACAACGGCCAGTGCCGGTGCCGGCTGGGATTTGGGGGGCTGCACTGTGACCGCTGCCAGCGGGGCTACCAGGAGCCCTTCCCCCACTGCTCGCCCTGCCACCCTTGCTTTGGGCGCTGGGACCTGGCCGTGGGCAGCCTGCGGGAAGGGCTGCAGCGCCTCGGAGCACAGGTGCAGGCCCTGAGGGA
Source organism: Phainopepla nitens (assembly GCA_013400175.1). NCBI lineage: Eukaryota > Metazoa > Chordata > Aves > Passeriformes > Bombycillidae > Phainopepla > Phainopepla nitens. The sequence continues at coordinate 22,647 of VXBQ01009498.1, forward strand.
GGGGGGATCTGCACTCCCGCTCAGCCCCCGTCGCCTGCGGGAGCTGGAGGAGGCTCTGGGGCACGTGGAACGGCTGCTGGGAGAAGGGGACAGCCCCGTTGGTCCCCTCCTCGATGGACTGCCCAGGCAGCTGGCTGGCACCAGGCAAGTGTGCACATAGGGCTGGGGTGGAGGGACCCCCTCTTGTCCTCCCCGAAAGTTTGAAGCCCCCCTCCCTACCCAAAGGATGGAGCTGGACAACTTCTGGAAGCACCTCCAAGACTTAGAGCAACATCTAGACCGGCTGGCACGGACAGATATGCAGCACCATGATCGGCTAGCTGAGCTGAGCCGTGAGCTGGGAGGTCTCAACCGAACCACCTCCCACCTCCAGATCCTCCTCGGCACCGTAGCGGCAGCCGGATTCAGCGGTAAGAGCAACCAACAAGGTTTGGGTTTGGTGGCAAACCAAACCTTGCTGGCCAGCCCTGACACCCGCACCCGCAGAGTCTTACCGCAGCATCCTGGCATCGCTGGAGGCCTCGCGGCAGGCGGAGGTGGTGGCCAATGGCACGGCTGGCGAGCTGAGCAGGGCGCGGATGACGCAGCAGGCGACTGAGCGGGCGCTGCGGCAGCGGGGCGATACTTTCCGCCGCAGCGCAGCCGCAGCCCGGAAATCCTTGCGGGAGGCACAGAAACGGGTGATGGGACTCAACATTGCCAAGATCAATGAGAAGGTAAGAGCAGGACTGGCAGAAGTGGCACAGGCATCACCTCCCATGTGGTGTTGAGCTGCCATTTCCACCACTGGCATCATCACAGATTTGTGGGGCGCCCGGAGACCGGAGCTGCGAGCACGCGTCTTGCGGAGGAGCCTTGTGCCGAGACAGCGCGGGGACAAGGCGTTGCGGTGGCATTGGGTGTGCAGGGGCACTGCCTATCTCAGCTCGAGCCCTGAGCAGTGCCCATAATGCCTCACAGCAGCTGGAGGTGGCATTAGGGCAGCTGGGTGTTGTGGCACACAAGGTAGGGGTGATTGCTCCATGGCGCTTTCTGGGGTCCCCTTGTGTTGCCTTTGCATGTCCTGTTTGTGCCCTTTCCATGCCTCTTTGCGTGACCCCCTTCTATGTCCTGTTTTTCCCCTTTCCATGCCCCTAAGCATGTCAGCTCTATATGTGTCTCTTGTGCCCACTCAGAGATGCCCCTTGTGCCACCTTGTGCCACTGCTGTACCCTCTCTCCCCTTCCACCCCCCTTGCATGCTCCTTTGCAGGCTCGCATCTTGTCCCCTCGTACCCCCTGCTCACCCCGAATGCCCCCTCCCGGAGCTGCCCTGTGCCCCCTGCTCAGCCAGGTGCCCCTCAGATGCAGGAGGTGCAGGAGATGGCACGGGGGGCACGCAGCAGGGCAGAGGAGGCGCTGGGGCGCTCTCAGGCCGCTCGCAGCCGTGCAGAGAAGGCGACGGCCCAGCTGCGGGACTTCATCCGCCGAATCAAGGCTTTCCTGGCAGGTAGCGCCAGCGCTGGGTGGGCACATGGGCATGGCAGGACTCAGCGAGCCCACCCTGAGCCCACCCTGCTCCCCTGTCCCCGCAGAGGAGGGAGCTGACCCAGGCAGCATTGAGCTGGTGGCCCGGCAGGTGCTGAACATCTCCCTGCCCAGCAGCCCCGGACAGATCAAGGAGCTGCTGCGGGAGATGCGGGAGAGCATCAGCCAGCTAGAGGGGGTGGACGCAGTTCTCAACAGCACAGCGGAGGGGCTGGCTGTGGCACGGGATCTGCTGGCACAGGGACAGGAGGCCAGGCAAGTGGTGGGGGCATGCTGGGACAGGCAGGGGATAGGGTCAGTCCCCCTGCACTGGCAGGGGCTGGAGCTGCCTGTGCTGCTGCAGGGAGCGAGCAGAAGGCATAAGGGATGAGCTGGCGGGGACACAGCAGGCACTGGAGGTGGCACGGACACAGGCAATGACAGCAGGGAGCACCCTGCAGAGCGCCAGGGATGCCATCCGGGTGGCTGAGAACAGAGCCAGGGAGGTAAGGGGCAGGGGCTGGGGGGATGGAGCTGGTACCGCTGGGAGTAATGGGATCAGTGCTGTGGAGAGCAGGACTGATGCCTTGGGCACGTTATGGGTAGGGAGGCTGGCACTGGGGAAATGTGGCTGGCATTGGGCAGGTGCCAGGGCAGTGGGGCTGGCAGCATGGGCACGGTGGTAGCTGTGCCTGCTGCAGCCAGTGTCCATACCTGCCAGGCGGAGCGCAGGCTGCAGGTGTTGGACAGGAAGGAGTCGCAGGCGCAGAGGCGGCTGCGGGAGCTGGCACAGCGCATCACCGCCCTGCAGGAGAGCAGCCAGCATGCTCGCCACATGGCTCAGCAAGCCAAGGATGGGGCGCAGCGTGCCACCACCACCTCGGGGACACTTAGCCAGGTGAGCTCCATCCCTGCCTGGTTATGCATGGCACCAAGCAGGTACTGGGTCCTGTGGGTGCTCAGCCTCACCATGCCCTTGTGCTGCCAGGACCTGGCACAGGTAACACAGCGTTATATGGTGCTGAAGAACCGCGTGGGCATGCTGGACAGGGTGTCTGGTGGGGCCCTGCAGCGTGTGTCACAGCTGATGGTAGAGGTCCAAGACCTCCTGGATAAGGCCAGCAACAGCAAGAGGAAGCTGGAAGGTGAGGGGGAGCACATGGTGGGGTACATTTATTGCCACCTCCCCATACATCTACCTGTGTCACCCTGGGCCCGTCCCATCGGGTGTCCCGATGATGATAGGGGACATGGTGGGAGGCTTTACTGTGATCATGTTGCCCGTCCCACAGACCTGGAGCAGCGTTTTGGGGCCAATGAACGGACCATGGCGGCAAAGGTGACACGACTGCAGGCTTTGGAGCAGCAGGTCACCGGGCTGCTGCAGGAGATCCGGGAGAGGGCCAATGCTTACGCCACCTGCTAGAGACCACTGGCGGGATCAGGGGCCGGTCCTGCCCCGCCGCCCCGCAGGTCCCCGAGCCCGGGAGTCCCGTCCACTCTGCAGGTGCCTTTAGTGCGGGCACGCCTGCAAATAAAGCCCTAAACTGTGTGTGCCTGTGTCCGGTGCCTTCTGCCTAGCCTGCTCCTGCCTCCTCCCGCCTCTCTCGGCCGGCCCGCTCCCCCGCTCCAGCCGGGATCCGCCCCGCGCTTTCCGCGCAGCCCCGAGCGCTANCGCCGCCCCGAGCGCTGCGCCTGCCGCCTGTTCCGAGGGGCCGGGTGGGACCGGGAAGGGGACGGGGACGGGACTGGGAACGGGAACGGGAACGGGAACGAGCAGGAGAACCGGTGCGACGGGACGGGACGGGACCGGCGGGCACCTGCCGAGCGCCCTCTTTGCGCGCCCTTTGCGCCCCTTTCCGTCCCGTCTCGCCCCGTCGCGCCCCGCGATGCGGAGCCCGGCGAAGCGGAGCCCCGCCGCCCTCCTCCTGCTGCTGCCGCTGCCACCCGCCGCTCCGCAGGGCTGGGGGTGGCCCTGGCCCCCGATTCCCCCCAGGGCTGTGCCCGCGGCAGCTGCTACCCGGCCACCGGGGACTTGCTGGTGGGGCGAGCAGCCCGCCTAAGTGCCACCTCCACCTGCGGGCTGCGCCGGCCCCAGCCCTACTGCATCGTCAGCCACCTCCAGGTGAGTGGGACGGGGTCGGGTGGGATCGGACGAGGATGAGGGGCACAGGGCAGGGTTGGGGACGCACATCATTGAGCCTCTCGACTCGCAGGAGGAGAAAAAATGCTTCATCTGCGACTCGCGGCGGCCCTACGATGCCCGCACCAACACCAAGAGCCACCGCATCGAGAATGTGGTCACCAGCTTTGCCCCCCGCCCCAAGAAAGCCTGGTGGCAGTCAGAGAACGGTGAGTAGTGGGTGGGGGTGGTGGGGCATCCTGTCCTGTCCCGGGGGGCTCTCCTTCCCTTCCTCCCACACTGAGGAAGTGTGACTCAGCCTGTGGCCGCGGCCGCGCCCCTGGACCACTGCCTGGTGGGGGGGATGAGCCCCCGAGACCTGTGAGCGCGTGCTTCCACGTGTCACACTTGTCATCCCCAGGTGTGGAGCACGTCAGCATCCAGCTGGACCTGGAGGCCGAGTTCCACTTCACCCATCTCATCATGACCTTCAAGGTGGGTCCCAGCGTGTAGGTACCCAGGCCCGGACGGGGCAGGATGGAACACGCCCTCAGGGACTGTGGGGCTAGCCCCTGTCCCACCTCGGTGTCCTGCAGACCTTCCGCCCCGCGGCCATGCTGGTGGAGCGCTCAGCTGACTTTGGGCACACCTGGAAAGTGTATCGCTACTTCGCCTACGACTGCGCTGCCTCTTTTCCCCACGTCCCCCACGGGCCCCCACGCCGCATTGATGATGTCGTCTGTGAGTCTCGCTACTCTGACATCGAGCCCTCCACTGAGGGGGAGGTGAGGCCCTAGTAGTGTCCCAGGAGAGTCAGGGGATCCCCTGCTCTGCTCTCGTCACCTTGCTTTCCCTTCCAGGTCATCTACCGGGTGCTGGACCCTGCCATCCCCATCCGGGACCCCTACAGCCCTGCCATCCAAAGTGAGTTGCCAGCCATCTGGGCTCCTGCTTGGCTGCTCTATTTTGGGTGTAGCTATTTTGGCTGCTCTGTCCCTGCTCTGAGCCCTACACAGGGGTCAGGACCGGATCCAGCCTGTGGGGTCTTGGATCCCTCTGCACCCTGCCCTGTGAGATCAGCTAAAGGTCAGGCTGCATTGGGTTAAAAGGAGGAGGATGGCTGTGCCATGGCTGCGCCCAACACCAGCTGTAGTTCAAGATGGGGAGTCAGACTGGGCACAGGACACAGTGGGTTAATCACCGAAGGCTAAATTTAGACTGGAAGCAGGAGGGGAGGAATCTGCAGGGCAGGGCTGCTGGGAAACTGCAGTTCTGGGGAAGCCATCCTGTCTTCTCAGGGCCCCCAGGCTGCACCCACCAGGCACAGCCATCTCCTGGGCACAGCCCCCAAAGGTGAGTGCCCCGAGACACGAGACTTGTCGAGGTGCTGTGCCAAGGGTGTTGTTCTGCACTGGTGGGGTCCCAGCCTGCCTCTGCTATGGGAGTGCAGAGCCCAGCCCACGCACAGCCACACTGTGCACAGCTACGTGTGTGGGAGCTGAACTCCCACAGCTACGTACAGCCCAGCCTGGCCACGTGCAACCACGTGCCTGTGAGCCAAACCATGCACAGCCCTGGGCCAGTACTGTGTGATACAGAAAACCACAACAGACCAGCCTGATACCGTGCAGCCCTGCACGGACGCCCCATGCCATGCACAGCCCCATCCCAGCCATGCCCAGCAGAGCAGAGCCATGCCCAGCCCCTCTGAACCACCCACAGCCTCCCGTGCCATGCACAGCCCAGCCCAGCTGTGCCTGGCAGAGGTGAGCTGTGCATGCACGTGCCCGGCCACCCCGTGCCAACAGGGGTCTCTCCCTGCCCCAGACCTGCTGCGTGTCACCAACCTGCGTGTGAACCTCACCAAGCTGCACACGCTGGGGGACAACCTGCTGGACTCACGGCGGGAGATCCGGGAGAAGTACTACTACGCGCTCTACGAGCTGGTGATGCGCGGGAACTGCTTCTGCTACGGGCACGCTTCTGAGTGCGCCCCGCTCAGCGGAGCCCCCGCCACCACCGACGGCATGGTAGGGCAAGCCAGGCCTGTGTGCCCTGCTGGAGCTGGGTAGCTGTGTCGCCTAGTCCCCCAGCCCCTCACCGTGGTGTCCTGGCAGGTGCACGGGCGCTGTGTCTGCAAACACCACACGCAGGGGCTGAACTGCGAGCGCTGCGAGGACTTCTACCAGGACCTGCCCTGGCGCCCGGCCGAGGGCTCCAGCACCAATGCCTGTCGCCGTGAGTGCCTCTGCTGGCACCAGCTCCTGGCACAGTGATCCCGGTGCCTGAGCTGTCAGGCGCCAGGGGTTTTGGGGTGTTGTTTAGTGGGATGTGGTTTGGTGGTGACTAGCATCGTGCAGACTGCCTGAAGGGGTTTGGGGTTGTGGTGCTGCATATCAGAGTGAGGGGAATCGAGGCAGGGGAGGTTTGGCACTGGGGGTGCTGCCTGCCAGGTGTGGGCTGTGGTGCCCCATGCCGTGCTGCGGTGCTGTCCCTGCAGGCTGTGACTGCAACGAGCACTCCCGGCGGTGCCACTTCGACATGGCCGTGTTCCTGGCCACGGGGAACACCAGTGGGGCTGTGTGTGATGACTGCCAGCACAACACCATGGGCCGTCGCTGTCACCTCTGCAAGCCCTTCTACTACAAGGACCCCACCAAGGACCTGCGGGACCCTGCGGTGTGCCGAGGTCAGTGTGGGACAGGCTGTGCAGGGTGGTGTTCGGCGGTCACAGTGCTGACACTGTGTGTCTCCCCAGCCTGCGACTGTGACCCTGAGGGTTCTCTGGATGGTGGGCTGTGCGACAGTGCTGACGACCCAGCCAGGGGCCTGATTGCGGGGCAGTGCCGCTGCAAGGAGCATGTGGCTGGTCCCCGCTGCGACCGCTGCAAACCCGGCTTCTTCGGCCTCAGCACCAATAATCCACAAGGCTGCCGGCGTAGGTACCGGGGTGGCACCTACCGGGGTCAGGCGTGTGGTTTGGCATTGCTGGAAACTGCTGGCTCTCCGTGCAGGGTGCCAGTGTGACCCCCGTGGCACGGTGGCTGATGGCAGCCGGTGTGACCCTGTCAGTGGGGAGTGCTTCTGCAAGCGGCTGGTGACCGGGCCCAGCTGCAACCAATGCCTGGTGAGTGGGGCTGTGCCACAGCCCGTGCCCGGTGCTCAGGACTGTAGTGCGTGGACAGCTGCTCTCTAACATCCTTGCCTCTGCAGCCCGAGCACTGGGGACTGAGCCATGACCTCCCAGGGTGCCGGCCCTGTGACTGCGATGTGGGAGGTGCTCGCAACAACCTGTGAGTCTTTGCGGGGATGCAGAGGGCAAGGGGCACCCCTCCTGGCATCAGGGCTGATGGTGCTGCTGGGGTACCAGGTGTGCCATGGGTACAGGGCAGTGCCAGTGCCGCAGCCACGTGATAGGACGACAGTGTGAACAGGTGGAGACCGGTTTCTACCGCATCAACCTGGATCATTACACCTATGAGGCAGAAGATGCACGGCTGCATCAGGTAAGGAATGAAGGTGTCCCTGAGGAGGACATCAGGCGGAGCAGGGCAGTGGGTGTCCCTTTGCAGGGTCCCCAAACCAGCAGGCAGTGGTCGGCCTCTCTAGTCAGGGCAGAGCAGTGCCTGCTGGCCAGGGCAATTTTTTAGGGTCCCATTTCATAACACCTGCTTGCACCAGGGCTCAGTGGTGGAGCGTGAGCCGCCCCCAGACCGTCCAGCTTCCTGGACAGGGACAGGCTTTGCCCACATGCTGGAAGGCGGCTGGGTGGAGTTTCACGTGAGTGACGTGCCTTTCTCCACCGAGTATGATGTGGTCATCCGCTATGAGCCCCAGGTGAGCACCAAATGGTGAAGCCAGCAGTGTGATACATTGCCAGATTGGGAGGTAGTGGGGGGAGTTCCAGATGGTGAGGCTTTTTGACACTGCCCCTTCTTGGCTGCTAGCGCCCAGAGGCCTGGCAGGAAGTGAGGCTGAAGGTGCTGCGCCCCAGCCCTGTCTCTGCCAGCAGCCCTTGTGGAAACACCATACCTGCCGATGACCAGCTCTCCACCAGCCTCCCTTCCGGTGCCAGGTAAGCACCTCAGGAGGGTTGGGCTGTGCTGGGGCTCCCTGGGGGCACATGGCTGCCCTTGCTCTGTTTTGCTGCCATCCAGGTTCGTGGTGCTGTCCCAGCCCATCTGTCTGGAACAGGGTGTCTCCTACACGCTCCGCCTGGAGCTGGGCTGTGCTGCTGCTCATCAGGATCCCACTGCCAGTGTGCTCATCGATTCGGTGAGGGGCAGACGGGCAGTGGGATGGGGGACAGCAACCCTCCAAGGGGATAGGATGCAGCCATATGTAACACAGGGAGAGAGGGACATGACATCCCACATGACTTCGCCCCGCAGCTGGTGCTCCTGCCCCGTTACTCCTCACTGGAGATGTTCATTGCGGGTGACCCCAGCTCCATGGAGCGCCGGGAGACCTTTGAGCGGTACCACTGTGCCCAGCCCTTCCATGCTGCAGGGCCCTCGCCCGTGGCCGAGCCTTGCTCCAGCCTCCTGCACAGCCTCTCGGCCATCCTGCATGACGGGGCGCTGCGTGAGTACAGCCCCACAGCCTGTTCTGCACCCTGTCCCTCAGCAGCTGACACTGACCCTGCTCTCCTGCAGCCTGCCTCTGCGATCCCCAGGGCTCACTCAGTGCCGAGTGCCAGCCCCAGGGCGGGCAGTGCCAGTGCAAACCCAATGTCATGGGACGGCGCTGTCACCGCTGTTCTCCGGGAACCTTTGGCTTTGGGCCCGGCGGGTGCCGACGTGAGTGCCATTGGGAGAGGAGCCTGGGCATCCCAGGACTGGGGGCGTGGGGAAGGGATGCTCTCTACAGCTCGGGGGCAGACGCAGTGGGTGCTGTGCTTTCCAGCATGCCAGTGCAGCCGTGAGGGTTCAGTGAGCACCGTCTGCGACAGCGCCACAGGGCAGTGCCCCTGCCGTGAAGGCATCCATGGCCCACGTTGTGACCGCTGCCAGCCCGGCTACTGGGGCTTCCCAGTCTGCCGGCCCTGCCAGTGCAACGGGCACGCTGAGAACTGTGACCCTCGGACAGGCAGCTGCCTGCGCTGCCGTGACCACACGGATGGTGAAAGGTGCCAGAGGTAGGTGGGCTACATGCCCAGGCTGGGGCAGGGTGCTGCCAGCAGCCCTGGCTCCTGCTGACCTCCTGCCCGCAGGTGTGCGGCCGGACACTTTGGGAACCCAGCGCTTGGCTCTGGGCAGCACTGCCGGCCCTGCCCCTGTCCTGAGGGGCCCAGCACCCCCCGCCACTTCGCTGCCTCCTGCTACCAAGACAGCCGCTCCCAACAGGTCGTGTGCCACTGTAGCCCTGGGTACACAGGTGGGTACCTGCCACAGCAGTCAGTGCCTTCTGGGGTGCCCTGTCCCCAGGCACTGCCCAGCGCTCTGTGTCAGCAGGTTCCCGCTGTGATGAGTGTGCCCCTGGGTACTATGGGGACCCTCTGCAGGGCGGGCGCTGCCTGCCCTGCCAGTGCCACGATAACATCGATGTGACGGACCCAGAGGCGTGCGACCGGCGCACAGGGCAGTGCCTGCGCTGCCTCTACAACACAGCAGGGCCCCACTGCGCCGAGTGCCAGCCTGGCTTTTATGGAGATGCCACACGACACAGCTGCAGGCGTGAGTACCCACTGCCGTGCCAAGACAGACTTGCCTCCAGGGCCCGACACATCCTTGGGGACCACATGCACCCATGGCTGCCCCTGCTTGTGCACAGTGCTGTGGAGTCCCTGCAGCCCTGCCCTGGAACACGGTTGTCTCCTCTGCCCAGGCCCAGCACTGTGGCCTAGTCCCTGTCCCCATGTCCAACTTATTCCATCCCATCTATATACTTTTCTCATATCCATTCTTGTCTCCACTGCCACTCCGTCCTCACTGCCATCTATCTGTCCACATCCTGTCCTTATTCCAGCTCTATCCTGACCCTGGTCCCATCTCCATCCCATCTCCCCCAGCGGTCCCCGTGCTGCTCCCATTCCACCTCCAACCAGTCCCCACCCCATCCTTGTCCACTTTCTGTCTTCATCCTGCTTCCACCCTCATCCAGCATCATCCCACTCCTGCTCTGTCCCCATCAGAACTTCCATCCCCATCTCATCCCCATCCTTGCCCTCATTCCCTCATCTCTATCTCTGCTCAGTGCCTCTCGGTTCCAGGTTGCTCCTGCAACCCCCTGGGCACTGACGCCAGTACCTGTGGGCCCCAGCAGTGCCACTGTGACAGGCACAGCGGGCAGTGCCACTGCCTGCCCCATGTGGAAGGCCAGAGCTGTGACCGCTGCAGCCCCAACTTCTGGAACCTGGCCAGCGGGCAAGGCTGCCAGCCTTGTGCCTGCCACCCCCAGCACTCCCTGACACCCACCTGCAACCAGGTGAGACACGACAGCGACAGGGGTTGGTGGAATGGGATGGGGCTGGGGGTGTGCTGCAGCAGTGCCAGCCTCGGCCATGCCATGTCTGTCAGTTCACAGGGCAGTGCTCCTGCCAGCCAGGCTTTGGGGGCCGGACTTGCACCGACTGCCAGGAGCACCACTGGGGCGACCCACAGCAGCAGTGCCGAGGTGAGAGCTGGTGCCAGCTGGGGGGCCACAGTGGGCCCTGTGGTGTCCTGACACTACTTTCCCTGCAGCCTGTGACTGTGACCCCCGTGGCATTGCCAGCGCCCAGTGCCACCGCAGCAGCGGCCACTGCGACTGCCAGCCTGGCATCTCCGGAGTCCGCTGTGACCAGTGTGCCCGGGGCTTTGCTGGTACCTTCCCCGCCTGCCAGCCCTGCCACCCCTGCTTCGGGGACTGGGACCGTGTGGTGCAGGACCTGGCCGCCCGTACCCGAGCGCTGGCACAGCGGGCCAGCGTCCTGCAGCACACCGGGGCTGCTGGGGCCTTCGAAGGCACCTTCCGGCAGCTGGAGGAGAACCTGGCCACTGTACGTGACGTGGTGGCCACCCGCAACACCACTGCTGCTACTGCTGCCCACTTGACACACGCCATGGAGGGGCTGCGGTGAGCACTTGGCACAGGGCACGGCTCCCGGGGTAGCCACGGGGGCGGCTTTTCACCCCCTTCCTTTGCAGGAGGCAGATCGAGGAGGCAACAGAGAGGCTGACACGGGTGGAAGGGGAGCTGACGGCTGCTCAGGATGCCAACTTCAATGCCAGCCATGTGCTGAACACTGTGGACCGGGGCGCCCGCGCCCTCAACCACAGCCTGCAGGACTTGGAACTGCGGCTGCACGCCCTCAAGACCTCCAATTTCCTTGGTGAGCCACACCACAGAGCCGGGCCGGGGTGGTCAGGCCACGGCCAGGGGTCTGACAGTTTCCCCACCCCTGCCAGGTGCCTATGACAGTATTCGTCAGTCCTATGAGGAGTCTCGGGAGGCCGAGCGCCAGGCGGACGCCTCCACCCGTGCCGTGCCCAGCCCCGTCAGCATCTCGGCAGGCACTCGTCACCGCACCGAGCGGCTCCTGGCCAGCCAGCGGGACGACTTCAATCGCCACAATGCGGCCAGCCGGCGGGCACTGACGGACCTGGCAGCCAGGGCACAGGCGCTGAGCCTGCACCCGCTCAACGAGAAGGTGGGATGTCGGGAGGGAACTGGGAGAACGGCAGCCAGAGCTGCCCTGATCCCACGCTGCCTCGCAGGTCTGCGGTGCGAGAGGGGATGCGCCCTGTGCCGAGAGCCCTTGCGGGGGTGCCGGGTGCCGGGATGAGGATGGGGGACGACGCTGTGGCGGCCTGAGCTGCGGTGGAGCCGTGTCCAAGGCTGACAGTGCTCTGGACCGGGCACGCCATGCCCAGGAGGAGCTGCGTCAGGCTGCCAGCGACGTGGCCCAGCTCTCCCAAAAGGTGTGTGGCGCATGGGTGCTGGTGGGATCTGGTGGCACAGCCACGCTCTGCAGCCCTTGGGGCTGGCACCAAGGGTCTCTGCCCATGCTCAGGTGGCAGAGGCCAAGGGGAAGGCAGATGAGGCCCGGTTGCGAGCGCAGGCAGCCCTGGACAAGGCAAACCAGACCAGGGCCCGAGTGGAGAGCTCCAACAAAGAGCTGAGGGAGCTAATCAGCCATGTCAAGGCCTTCCTGAGCCGTGAGTGCTGAAATGCTGGGAGGGCTGGCCACCCCTGCCCAGGGCTTTGTGGCTCTGCACCTGCACCACACCTGCACTGACCCTGCCCTGCGCCGCGCTGCATTGTCCCGACACTGCATGTGGGCTGTGCCACCTCTGCCCCAGGCTGCATTCCATGGTCCCTGCCCTGCCCCAACCATCCTGTGCCCTCCAGCCATCTCTGCCCCCCCTGCCGTGTCCCACGTTCCCATCTGCCTGCCCCCTCCAGCCTGGCGTGCTGTAGGGAACACACTGACTTGCTTCCACCTGCAGAGGAGGGGGCTGATCCTGAGAGCATTGAGGTGGTAGCCAGTCGGGTGCTGGAGCTGTCACTCCCCGCTGCACCGGACCAGATCCAGCGGCTGGCCGAGGAGATCAAGACGCGGGTGCGCAGCCTGGCCAGTGTGGATGCCATCCTGGAGCAGACGGCCGGAGACGTGCATCAGGCTGGGCAGCTGCTGCAGGATGCCCAGCGGGCCAGGTGAGCCCAGGGACGTGAGACACAATCCCTGCAGGGACCCCCAGCCCAGGCTGTGCTGAGGCCTTGCCGTCTGGCCGCAGGTCACGGGCAGAGGGAGTGCGGGGCACGGCCGAGGCAGTGCGGCAGGCGCTGGAGGAGGCGCGGCAGGCCCAGGACGCGGCCGAGCAGGCACTGCAGCAAGCTGCAGGTGACATCCAGCACAGCGAGAGAGCCCTTAGCATGGTAAGAGCCCCGTCCCTACCAACCACGGGACCCCGTCTCCACCACGGTCAGCGCAACCACATCAAGCTCCCGCGCCACCGATCCCCAGATGCAGACCCAGGCAGGAAGTGCAGAGCAGCAGCTGGCAGGTGCCATGGAGCAGATTGGGCTCCTGGACAGGCAGACTGACGCCCTGAAGGTGAAACGTGCAAACAACAGCCTGGCAGCCACGCGCGCCCAGGAGGCGGCCAGCACTGCGCGGGACCGGGCCGGCGAGGCCAAGCAGGTGGGTGATCAGGGTCACCAGTGTGGCAGCAGGAGTCCCCCGACGATCCCGCTGACCAGCCCCGCTGCCGAGCAGGTGCTGGAGGGGCCACTTCGGGACCGGTACCGGACCGCCCAGGAGCTGGTGGAGCACCGGGCGCAGGGCGCGCAGCAGGCGGGCGGCCGGGCGCAGCAGCTGCGGGAGGAGGCGGCAGGGCTGCTGCAGGATGCCCAGGGCAAGCTGCAGCGGCTGCGAGGTGAGGCCGGAGGGGGGATGCTGGGGCGGAGCTGGGGGCAGCAGCGGGCGGCCAGGCTGACTCATGTTCGCCCCGTCCCTGCAGCACTGGAGGAGGAGTACGAGCGGAACGAGCGGGTGCTGGATGCCAAAGCGGCCCAGCTGGGCGGGCTGGAGGCCAGAATGAGGGAGGTGCTGGCCACCATCAACCAGCAGGTCCAGATCTACAACCCCTGCCAGTGAACCCCGGAGGGGCCTGGACCCCCCTGGAGCACCCGGGCTCCCGCCGCCCAGCCTCCGCCTGTCCCCGCAGCGGCGGGCGGGCTGGGGCTGCCCGGTACCGCCGTGTGAATAAAGTTACAGAGCAAGACCGCCTCACCTCCGCCCCGTGCCCTGGGGTCCAGGCGGCTCCCCCCAGGGTGGGAGCAGGCCGCCAGCGGGGCTGGGGGCAGGCGTTGCCCGCGGGGCACAGCACTCCCGGGGCTCAGCGCTCCCGGGCCGCGCACAGCGCTCCCGGGGCTCAGCACTCCCGGGGCTCAGCCCTCCCGGGGCACAGCGCTCCCGGGGCTCAGCGCTCCCGGGGCTCAGCGCTCCCGGGGC
>VXBQ01009498.1:36883-57918 GCA_013400175.1 Phainopepla nitens
GGCTCGTGGCGGGCCCGAGTGGAGAGAGCGTGCGGGGCGGCAGGAGCGGGGGCTGAGAGCGGGGCGCGGCAGCCCCGGGCAGGAGCCGGCGCGGTGACCTCGTGCTCTGCGCACCGGGGCCGCTGGCACTAACAGCGCTGGCACTAACAGCGCTGGCACTAACAGCGCTGGCACTAACAGCGCTCGCACAAACAGCGCTGACAGTCCCTTTCCCCTCTCTCGGTGCCTGGGGCCGGGCAGCAGCGCCCGGCAGGCCAGGGGCCGCCGGCTGCTCCCCGGATGCTCTCCCTGTCCCTGCCCGTGGCCGGCGGGTTGGAGCTGGGTGATCTCCAGGGTCTCCTTCGAGCATAAACCGTTCTGTGATTCGATGGTCGTCCCCAGAGTGAGGGAGCTGGGCCTGCCGGGTTCCCCACTCAGCAGAGGGCTCACTGCTGTCACGGTGCGCTGGGGACGCAGTGATTCCCACGTCAGTTGGAAACATTCTGTGTGACAGTGCTGCCTTGAGTAGCTGCCCCAGGGGACTCGGTGCTTGCCCTGGCTTCACCGGTGTGTCAGGCATGCCCAGAAACTCAAGTAAAAGTCAAGCTTGAGCCTTGGGATTTCTGGTCCCTCGGGGAACAAGAAACAGAAGGTGACACAAGTATTTGTGTGCACGAGGGACGTGTTGGCTGTATTAAGGACATGGAGGATCCAGAAGTCCATGGAAAGATGATGCTGTTGAGGTAGCCACCCTTCTCTGCAGCTATCCCTGTGAAGGCCTGTGGGCACTGATGGGGAGTGCTGTGGACAAGAATCAGAGAGATCCTCCTGCCCAGTGCTAAACCTGCCCCAGACACAGGGCACGAGCTGCATCTCATTGAGCACCTTCTGCTGTCCATCCTGGTCTGGTGCTGCTGTGGGGAGGTGTGGCCCTTCTCCTTGGCCTCTTGCTTCCTTTCCTCTGGCTAGGCAAAATATTTGCAGTCTCAGCATGAGCTGGGTTGGGAAACTGCTGGGGGGGAAGACACACCTAGGAGAAAGCCCCAGCTGACATCTGGATCTGGTACACACCACACACAAAGGCAGGGAGAGCAGAGCACAGGGAGGCACTCTGCTCCCAGCAGCAGCATGGCCAGGCTTCCCTGGCTCTGGGGATTGAGTAAGGGTTTGTAGGAGTGCCCAGCTCATCAGGTGCTTCCCAGAGGTTCACCTGGCATCCAGCCAGAGCGGCCTTTCGCCATCTCTCCCCTGCAGTGACTCCCTCCGTGCCAGCAGGAGCGGTGCCAAAACCCCTGTGCACCCAGGGGCTGAACGTGCTGCCTGTGCGTGCGTTTCCTGGTGGCAGGAAGGCAGAAAGTCTCCTGTTTGCCTGTTCTAATCCCTGAGGAACTTGTGCTTTGCCTTCACTCCTCCAAAACCTTGAGGTGCCTGCAGCAGCCCCAGGCTGGCAGCTCAGCCATCAGTCTGGCAGCTGAAATGGGCAGGGCTCCGGCCCCCTTGGTTCCTGCCTGCCCTGAGGAATTGACTGTCTGTCTGTCTGTCTGTCTGTCTGTCAGTCTGTCAGCTGAGCCCTCAGTGCGAGGGAGAGCAGCTCCTGGAGGAGGGACAAGCAGGCACTCAGCCCTGTCTCTCTTCCTCACCCCTTGCTGGGCAGAGGCCTGTCCTTTCTCAGCCCTCCAGGACCCTTCTCAGAGCTTGCTTTCACCCTGCCCAGCAGTTACCCTCTGCCACCCCTTTGGAGGTGCAGGAAGCAGGCAGCAGAGCCTCGCCTGACCCTGCCTGAAGCAGTCACGGCTTCTTGAGTCCCATTTCTCCTGGGATTTTCACCCTAGAGGCAAAAGAAATACAACAAAAAGTGCTTTCCCATGTTTGCCGGGCCCAAGTGAGCTTCTTCAGCACCAGGGAGCATCTGTAGCCAACCTGTTTGGGAGTTGGTGGGGACTGGAGCTGAGTGACAGCATGCAGCTGGCATCAGAGGCCTAGCCTGGTGAATCACTGCCACCTTCCCTGCTGTGGGGGCCCTTCCCATTCCCTCTGGAGCCAGAAGTGCTTCTGCATCCTGGAGAGACCCAGTGTGTGCAGCAGTACGGGCATGATGCTGCTGCCCTCCCACACTCTTTCAAGCTCTCTGGGACTGATGCTGGACCCTGCTGAGCACCTCAGTCTCCAGGTCACTTGGGCCTCTCCACCGTGGGTGGCAGGAGTTGTCTGTGCCAGGCAGTTGGGCAGGACTCAGCTTTTCACTTGGCTTCAGTGGCTCTTGGTGGTGAGGGCGGGTTGGCCTGAAGAGAAGTGGTTTGGATGCAACATCTGTCACGGGGCTGGCTTTGCCAGAGCTGAGGGCAAGACCAGCCTGCTTTGCTCCCTGGGGCTCCTCTCAGTTTGTGGCTGCAGCTCCACATTTGTGGCTTCTTGTTGCCCCGAACATTTCTAGAACCCAAATGCCCTGGCAACATGAGGCTGGCAGCACAGAACTGGCAGTGTCCTTCCTCTGTCAGGGTGCCTCCCTTGGAGCTGCCACTGGCCGTGCCCATGCCCAGCAAGGGGTGTGTGCTTGGTGCATGGGTGAAAGCAGAGCAGGGTGTTCCCAGGGGACAGCGTGCCTCCCACTGAGGGAGAGGCAGGCTCAGTGGAGCTGGGCTAGGCCAAGGTGCTGTTGGGCTTGCTTCCATGTCCTCAGATGGGAGCTGGGCCGTGGGATGTGTGTGAAACAGTGCACTGGGAGCTGTGGCAGGCAGCTGGCACCTGGGGGTGGGCAGGATCCATGCAGCTGGGCCCGTTTCCCTCAGGCTGGTGAGCACTGCCAGGGTCAGGGTGTGCAGCTGGGGCAGCGAGGGAGGAAACCTTCCCAGCTCTCTGCTCTCACCACCTCCACGGAGACACCTCCATGGGACTGTTTTCAGGGGGCTGTTTCAGCTCTGCTCTCTCAAAGCCCTGAACACTGCACGGTGACATCATGAGTGCAACAGACCCCTGGGCCAGCAGCTCCCAAACCCTGTAGGGAAGCTGGCTTTGTAGGGAGGGCATGTCTGAGGGGGCAGGGGTGAGCAACTTACATGCTCTGCTCGGCCTACTCTCTTCCTGGGGCACGAGGAGCAGAGGTGTCCTGTTTCCAGGCCAGGCCCTGCTGACGCTGTCTGTAAACTGGCTGGGAAATAAATATTCAAGGTGCAGCATTGCTGGTCAAGCTTCCAGCTAGTGGGCGAAGGGGGAGGAACTCTCCTTTTGCCAGGGAGCTCTGCTCTCATCTGTCATGGGAGACTGTCCCAGGCCTGCTTCCTTCTTAGGGTGTTACTGGCTCCTATTCTGGTGCTGTTGCACAGGACACTGTTTGACTGAAATAGCTGTCACTCTGAGCTGTGTGACAGGCTCCCCCAGTTGACTCTGGAGGCTCAGTTTTGCAGATCCTCCTCGTGTCCTTGCCCTCAGCTGTGTCTCTGGGTGTTGTTAGCACCAGCAACTCCTCTGGGCCAGTGTTGCTGTAGTGGGAGCCATGAGCATGACACTTGCTTTCCAGGTTTTTAATGCGTGCCACATTCTGAAGACCCCTGGTTGTATGTTGGCAGCTCTGACAAGCCCATGCTTTTGGCAGTAAGCATTGTAGCAGCTGGGATGAGGTAGGTTTCCTCACTGAGCGCTGCATGGGGCTTCCCATAAACACCGTGGTGAAGGTCATGTAAGGGCACTGGCCCTGAGGCAAAGAGCGGATCCTGCTGCTGTTGGGCCTTTTCCACCTGCTCCTCCTGCCATGCTTGCTCTTCCCTCTCTTTAGGCCATTACTTCCTTGCCAGAGAGTTTGACCACAGAGAGTCGCCAAGATAGCTGGGCCAGGAAGAAAACGTCGCACCCCTGACCCAGACTCCATTACCGACCCCGGCGGGCTGTTTGTGTCCTCCAAACGGCTGAAAATGTCCAGCAGCACAAATGCCCCTGGCCAGAGAAGAGTGTCTCGGGGCTTGGATGATGCCACCAACAAGAAGAAGCAGAAGGATAGAGCCAATCAGGAAAGCAAGGAAGGTGAGAGCCCCTCAGCATCACGGTGGTGAGCAGGCCTGCGGCGTCTCAGTCCCGCAGCCTGGGAGCCTCTCAGCCATCTGCTGCAGGATAAGCAGATTTGAGTAATCACTTCCTGCAGCTTATGGTAACCCCTGTGATGTGGGATCTTCTTTGACACAGTGTCCTCCCTGGACCTGTAACCTCCTTCCTTTGGGCGCTGTTTAACCCCAGCGATGTTAGGAAGGTTGGGCCTGTGGCCTTGTTAGCTAAATTCTGGAGCTGGTCGTGGTGATCATTTCTAGACTCTGCTTTGGACTGGGTGTGATCTGCCCCGATCCAGCGAGAGTAGAACTGAAACCCGTGTGTGCTCTTGCAGCTGGAGGCAGAGCTGCTTCTTTCCATCAGTTTGCTGAGGCCGGATGTCGTGAGGGAGGCCTGCGGGTGGGGCTGGTGCTCTAGCTTCTGCGTCAGGGCAAGGTGTGGTTCAGGTGAAGTAGCCATAGAGTAATTCCTTCTGTAACTGCCATGTATGCTTTGGCAAAAATGATGCTTCAGGTGCAGGGAAGGCCTGTGGGCAGGATGCCTGCAAGAGTTTCTGTGGCTCTGGGAAGCCATTTGATTCCTGTGCCTGCTCTGTTATGATTATTGTAACTTCAAAATCACAGGGTCTTTCATAGGCCAAGGTAATTGAGTGCTCAGCAAGGTCTGTGCCAGTCCCTTGTGCGAAATCCCACAGTGCAGAGCACAGCACTGGGCTTTCTCTCACACGGGAGGAGTACACCTCTGCCAGGGCTTGACTCTGCATCCTCTGACATGGGGGCCTTCTGGAGGGCAGACATGCTGCCCCTCTCTCCTCTGTGAGAGGTGGTGAGGGGCTGTAGATCCTCCAGGCACGTGCTTCTCACACTGCCAGCCCCACCAGCACCTTTGCACCAGTGGCTGTGGTGGTCAGTAGAAGTTTCCTACTGGTTTGTACCCAGTCAAGGGAGGCAGTGACAGCCCTCCGAGTGGAGACCACACTCCTGTTGCCACTATTTCTCTGCTCCAGGAGAAGGTGCTGTTGCTTCGGGTCCCTTGCCTGGCAGAGTTCACTATCCTGTGGGGCTAGAGCAGGCCTGGAGTCACTTCTGGCTGTTGGAAGTAATTCTGTGGGGAGCAGGGATTAGGTGTCAGGTCAGTTTGGTTCCCCCCCCCCGCCCCTGATCTGGAAGGAGGTTTTCAGATGTGGACGTTGGCAGCTTGTTCAGGAATGGAAATGTTAAAGTGCAGCTGGGCCACGTGGTTCTCTGGTTACAGCAGAATTAGTTTGAGCATGACCAAACACCAGGTTCTTTCTGTCAGATCAAGACAGGACTGCTCTATATGGCTGGGGGCTGGCTCCTGGTGTACTGAGCTGGGCCACACAGCTGAGCCTGGGTGCCACAAGCTCACAATGAGATGTGCCTCAAAAAAAGCACTGCCTACATGATGCAGTATTGTTGTGTTGCTCCCACTGTGGTACTGTTTAGACTGGGATATGGTGGTATGGCCCAGAGCAGCTGTCCTGGGGCTGACTTGCTGCACTGCTGCAGACAGGACTCTGGAGAAGGAGAAGTGTGAGAAAGTAGAGGAGGGAGATGGGCAACACATGCAGGATGAGAGGCCTGCACACAGATCCAGGGTAGAAGGAGGTGATGTGTGAAATTTTTGGCATCAGCTTGCTGGCCTGTGTTGTGAGGTGACAGAATGACAGACCTGCCTGCACTCTGCTTCTCTGCCCACCAGTGTCTCACCCTGAGCTCGAGCAGGCTGAGACTGCCCAGGAGAAGGACTCAGTGGAGGGTAAGTTGAGGTGTGTGCCAGCTTCAGTGCATGGCCATGGAGTGCCCTTGCCAAGGGATCTGAAGCTCTCACCTTGTTGTCCAGTGCTCTGGCATTGAGAGAGCTAACCTGAGCACTGCCTTGCCCCAGTGTTTGTCCTAACAGTATGTGGCCTTCTCAGGGGTGGAGGAGGGCTGTCTGCAAGGAAGAGACCCTGTGTGTGTGGCAGGCTGCTTGCAACTCAGGTGTCACGGTGCCACTGAGCACAGGCCTGGGATGCCTCACTGCTGACACGTGCTCTGCTTCTTTATGAGCAGGACATGATGCTGGGCTGGGAACATCCCAAGCTGTGTCACCTTGTGGGCAGTATTGACTGGTTTCTGTCTCAGTCCAGGCCTGCTTTGAGGACAGAGTATGATGTCCTCTTGACCCAGGGGTAGGACAAACCTGTTTGAAATCAAGGTGATTGAAATCACTTTATTGCCTTTATTGCCTATTCAGGGAACCACAAGGCCACACCTGGAGCCTGGCAGGCAATAACAGAAGTTCTGCCTGCACCAGAGTATCACTGCTGTACTCTTTTCTCACCCGTTACAGTGTACTTGCCCGCTGGCCGGCCTGCCCATGTTTGAGCCATGTTAGCCACACTCACCTGGCAGGAGTACAGTGCTTTGATGGTTGCAACTGGGCTGCTTGGTTTGCATATGCAAAGGGGAAGTGGCAATTTCTGATTGTGGTCAGAGTCCACTTAAATCCCCCAGAGTAATTCTGTGGCTTCCTCGTTCCTCGGGAAAGCAGTAATTGCTTTGTCGTTGGCAGGAGCCAGCCCTTCTTCCCAGCTGCCACTGCTGCTGTGGCAATGCCAAGAGCAGCACTGCCTTTTGGGTCTCTCCAGTTCCCACCGGGATTCATCTGCCCTGCTGCAACATGGGCTCTTGTTTGTGGCCTATCTGATGAGGACAGGTCCCATTTAATTGTCATGATCTGTGTTCCCTACGCTGACCTCCTTAACTGTGTGTGTGTTCAGGCTTGCGTTCTCCAGCCAAGGAGTGGGCACTTCAGGCTCATTCCCCAGCAAGTGGGTGACACTTCCCTCCCTTTTCCTAGAGCTGCTGCTGGACTGGAAGCAGAATGCCGATGAGATCATTATCAAGTTGAACTTGGGCAGTGGAGCTCTGAAGGCGGAGGATGTACGTGCTGATTTCACCGACACGGACTGTGTGGTCAAGCTACCAGGTATGGCAATGGAGCAACTGCTGCAAGCGTTTCTCCTTCGGGACTTGGCACAGCTCTGGGCCAAGCACGGGGTTGCTGCAGGCAGACATCAAACTTTTCCCTCAGAGGCAATGCCGTGCTCTCAGCTGGCACGCGCTCAGGCAGCAGACAGGGCCGATAGGAGAGCATTGTAGAGCTGGGGAGGGCAGGAGCTGTCCTCTGTGCCAAGTGAACCAGTGCCCACTGCCGCGCCAGCGCGTCTCTGTCCCCTGCTAGCTGGGATGGCTGAGTCAGTCCCGGGTATCCTTTGGAAAAGTGACGGTGCCCCTGAGGGCAGGGAGGCCCAGGGCCTTCCCGCTGGGAAGGAGGCCAGCCAGATGTACAAAGCAAGTTCAGGGAAGCTGGCTGGAGCCCTGGAAGGCTCCTGGGGTATGGTGGCAGCCTGCCTGCGGCCTTCTTGGCTCTGAATGAGTGCTTCCTTCATCCTGTGGGCAGGTGAAAGGGGGCTGTGGGTTAGGTGACAGCTGCCTGGAGCATTGCCTGAGGTAGCGGTTCCCCTCTGCTTTACAGACGGGCGCCAATGGAGCTGTCAGTTCTATGAGGAGATCGAGGGCTCCTGCAGCAAGATTCAGTGCAAGAAGGGCAACTTTCTACAGCTTGTGCTTCAAAAGAAGATCCCACTCCATAACTGGTCTTCACTTCTGGTAAGGAGGGAATGATCTGTCTTTTAAGGCAGCTTGTGGAGCCCTGGGGAGCTGGGGTGAGCTCCCTGCTGTTGAGCTGCCCAGGGAGCAATGTGGGGCACATCCTTCATCCGCGTGCTGCATGAGCCATCTGCCACTGTCCCAGGGAGTCATACCCCTGTTTCTGCCTGCCGTGCATTCCCAGGTTCTGGAGGAGAGTCCTGGTGCGGTCTGGGAAGGGGGAGTGAGGGTGAGGAGTTGATAGGGAGCCTGAAAGATGCTGCCACCTGAATACCTTCCCACTGTGCCACATTGCTTCTTACAGAAGAAAAGGAAAGACGGATCCAAAGAACTGACCAAAGGGAGTGCATGCTGGGAGAACGGGAAGGAGAAGGCTGCTTCTGCAGAGTTGACTCCTGAAGAGCCGAGGGCTGAAGGCACAGAACCACCAAGATCCCGGCGGGAGCCCTCCAACCCCAAGCGTGCTCCAGGAAGAAGCGAGGCCCTGGGAGGGAAAAGCCCAGCCAGCCCAGGGACACAGAGCGGCCCCAGCGCCAAGCGGGCAGTATACCTCAAAGTGGCTCCCACGGAAGAGGAGCCGAGTGCCAGAGCCACCGGGAGCACGGAGGCCAGCAAAGGGCACGGTGGGAGGGCCGGCAGCCGCCGCAACGGCAGAGCCAGCCAGGTCGATGCGCCCGCGGCCCTCGCAGACCTTGCACTGCCACTCGAGAAGGTACCTGGGGTCCTGGCTGGGCAGGGTACCCTGCGGGGGGTGCAGCACCCATCCCTGCCGATGAGGAGGAGGTGGGCTCCGGGATGATGAGGGCTGACATTAGGACCTGTGGTGGAGGAGAGGGCGAAGTGAGGAGCCTGCAGTTGCTGTGCTGTGGTGCTGATGGGGTTGAGCTGGCATGGGATGTGCTGGGGAAGAAGTTATGGAGCTGTGCCTGGCTGGCTGGCAGGGGCCACAGTGGGTGGGCCAGGACAGCTCAGGGGTGACAGTGTCTATGTTTCACTGTGCCTTTCTGTGTTGAAAGGCTGTGGTTTTGGCCAAAGAGACTGTTCCCGTGGAGATGCCACCTCTCACGGCTACCAGGGAAGTGTTCCCCCACCGTGTTGCCACCTGTGTTGAGAAGAGAGTCCTGCAGCCAGGCAGCCCTACTGAGGCCTTGCGGAGCCGGGACTGCCTGCCTATCCTAGGAGAGAGCTCTAAGGCCATCCCAGTGGCCACCCCTCCCGTGGGCAGAGATGGTGAGAAGAGGGACTGGTCCAAGGACGACGTGGCTCTGGAAGCCGCAGCTGATGGTGAGTGGCCAGAGCCCATGGAGTGAGCCTGGTAGGGAAGGTCCATTTCCTCAGGACCTTTCCTGGGTCAGCTTGCAGCCTCAGCATGCAAGGAAGATAACATGTCTCTCCATGGCTTTCCTTACTCAGAGCCAGAGCCTTTTGTAAGCCTGACCTTTGTCAAGAATGACTCGTACGAGAAGGGCAATGATCTAGTGGTGGTGCATGTCTATGTGAAGGAGATCCACAAGGAGACATCCAAGGTGTTGTTCCGGGAACAAGACTTCACACTAGTGTTCCAGACGAGGTACAGGTTTGCCTCAGGATGATGCCAGGCCACTGCAGAGCTCCTGACTGTGGCTGGGCTACTTGTTTGTTCACGTCTGCTCACTCCCAATTTCTCTGCAGTGACATGAACTTCCTTCGTCTCCATCCTGGCTGTGGGCCCCACACAGTGTTCCGGTGGCAGGTGAAGCTCAGGTATGACTCCTGTCCTTCTAATCCACACCAGGGTAAGGGAGGTGCAAGTGCAGAGCTGGAGCAGGAACCAGTCCCAGCTGGCAGCTCTGTGCAGGAAATGCTCATTTCTGCATCTGGAGGTTTCACTTACACCATGCTACCCTAGTGCCCTGAGTCTGGTCTGCCTTGGCTGTGTGCTTGGTTGCAGGGGAGAAAATCCCAGTGTCTCCTTGCCTGTAGTTCACCTCAGGCTGTTCTAGAGCTCTTTGGGGGCAGAACCATCCCAGCCTGTGTGCCCTTTGGGTGGGACGTGCAGCAGGAGGGAGCCAAGCAGAACGGATCTGTCAGAAAAGGGGCACTCTGTGTGCTCAGTGTGGCCAGGCTCAAGGGTTTCCATCCTGCTTTGCCAGGGCTACCTCAGGATCAGCTAGCAAGGTCCCTGCTGTGTGGAGGTCATGGGTCTACCGTGCAAGGGCTTTGGCATGTCTGAGGCTGCTGTGGGTCTGGGCCCCTCTGACTTGCTGCATGCCTTGCAGGAACCTCATTGAGCCGGACCAGTGCACGTACAACTTCACGGTGTCTCGCATTGATGTCTGCCTGAAGAAACGCCAGAGCCAGCGCTGGGGGGGGCTGGAGGCTCCAGCCACACGAGGTCTGCACCCTGCCTTCGTGTCCTGCCTGCCTGCTGCACCGCAGTGGGGCGTGGGCCCTCCTCACCACTACCAGCTGCCAGCTGGGGCTGGATCCTCTGGCATGGAATAGGGGGGAAGGAGAGGGGCTGAGTGGGTGCAGGTAGGAGGGATGTGAGGCAGGGTGTGAGCCAAGTGATAGGGGAAGGGCACTGCTGTTTCCCTCGCTCATGAGGAAGAGGGGTAGGAGAGAGCCTGTGTGCAAGTGTGGACTGAGCAGTTCAGGCTCACTGTGGGCAGCGTGTGGTGCTGCTAACCACAGGCCCACCCTTCCCCCTTTTTAAGGTGCAGTGGGTGGTGCAAAGGTTGCCATGCCTACAGGCCCTACTCCTCTGGATAAGAACCCTCCGGGCAGTAACCAGCACCCCCTCTCCAGCAAGGAAGAGGCCCGAACCAGTGACAAAGAGAAGCCGCGTGTGGAAGATGGGGCTCTGGATGGCGTGGCAGCCCGAACGGCTCCAGAGCACTTGGCAGTGAAGCAAGAACCACACATTCCTTCGGTAAGCATGGCCACACTGGATCTGACCTGGATAGGAGAAAGAGGGACGCCTCCTCAGTGTCACTCTGGAGATGTATTCCTGGAGGAAGAGGCGGTGCCCCTCAGTCATAGTTGGCAAGATTAAGGGCAGCTGTTGATGTGTCTGTCCCAGTCCGAGTAGGAGGTGGTGTGATGGCTCCAGCCCTCTCTGGGGGTTTTCTAAGGCTTTTGAGTTCCTCTGGTGTTCCCAGAGAGACTGCCTGAGTGCCATACCTCACACCTGCCTCTGCTTTGGCAGCCCAAACCGACATGTATGGTGCCACCGATGACACACAGCCCAGTGAGTGCCGAGAGTGTGGAGGATGATGAGGATGAGGATGAGAAGAAGAAGGTCTGCCTGCCAGGCTTCACGGGGCTGGTGAACCTGGGCAACACCTGCTTCATGAACAGTGTCATCCAGTCCCTGTCCAACACCCGGGAGCTGCGTGACTACTTCCATGGTGAGCCCACACTGGGAGCCTAGCAGAGCGTGGCCACTCAGATGATGAGGCCAGCAGCCAGCCACCCTGAGCTCCTGCATTTCTTACAGATCGGTCCTTTGAGTCGGAAATCAACTATAACAACCCACTGGGGACGGGTGGACGTCTGGCCATCGGCTTTGCCATGCTGCTCAGAGCGCTGTGGAAGGGCACACACCATGCCTTCCAGCCCTCTAAACTCAAGGTAGGGCCCCTGGCACTGGTGCTCAGCAGGAGCTGCTGCGAGTCCCCAGCATTGCTCTGTGAACACCTGGCTGCCATGCAAGTGCCACAAAGAGTGGGTGTGGGTGGGTGAAGCCAGGGTTTGTGCATGGGGCAGGCAGTGCTGCCAGAGATCTGCTGACCAGCCCTGACTACTGTGCTCCCCACAGGCAATTGTGGCCAGCAAGGCCAGCCAGTTCACTGGCTATGCTCAGCATGATGCTCAGGAGTTCATGGCCTTCCTGCTTGATGGCCTGCACGAGGACCTCAACCGCATCCAGAACAAGCCATACACAGAGACTGTTGACTCAGATGGGAGACCTGATGAGGTGAGGGTGTTCCTCCCCCGAAGTCACTGGGAGAGCAGCCTGGGTGGTTTAGTGAGATGCTAAGCCCTTTCTTCCTTTAGGTGGTAGCTGAGGAGGCTTGGCAACGGCACAAGATGAGGAACGACTCGTTCATAGTAGACCTCTTCCAGGGCCAGTACAAATCCAAGCTCGTGTGCCCGGTGTGCTCCAAGGTAGGGCAGCCCTGGAGGTTCTGTCCCTGTCCTTGTGCAGAAGTAGGCTCGTGACGCTCAGAGAGCACAGGTCACAGGGCAAGGCTGGGTCCACTGGATCTGCTGCTCAGCCACAAGCACTTCCCACAACTGAGTGTGTTTTTGTATCTGCAGGTGTCTATTACCTTTGATCCCTTCCTGTACCTGCCTGTGCCACTCCCACAGAAGCAAAAGGTGCTGACAGTCTACTACTTTGCAAAGGAGCCACACAAGAAACCCATCAAGGTAAAGGATATCTTCTATCCTGGGGAGGGAGCCTAAGAAGGCTTCTGGAGGTGTCCCAGGCAGCTGGTCATGTGCCAACAGGCTAAGCCCTGTGTTAAGTAAGGGCCCACATGCCTTAGTGTGGTGTGACTAATGTAGCACTTTCTCGGTGGCAGTTCCTCGTGAGTATCAGCAAGGAGAACTCCAGTGCCATGGAGGTACTTGACTCAGTGGCCCACAGCGTGCGCGTGAAACCAGAGAACCTGCGCCTGGCAGAGGTGAGAGTGCTGGGCAGACAGCTGCTCTGCAGGGTTAGGCCATCACAGTAGGGCCTGGGGATGGCCATCTTTCCTTTGTGAGGTGGTGAGCTGAGCACAACATCCTCGAGCTGCTGCTCTTCCCACAGCTCACTGTGTGGCTGAGGTCTGTGACTCTCTGAGGAGAGGACACGTAGGGCAGCCATCACATGGCCATGCTCCACTGCTTTCCTGGCAGGTGATCAAGAATCACTTCCACCGCATGTTCCTGCCATCTAACTCACTAGACACAGTCTCGCCAACGGACCTGCTGCTTTGCTTTGAGGTGCTGTCCCCGGAGCTGGCCAAGGAGCGTGTGGTGGAGCTTCAGGTCCAGCAGGTAAGGAGGCATATTGGAACTACTGGGAGGGATGCAGGAAGGCTGAGCCATAAGTGGGACTGAGCAGGAGGGGCAGAACTGCACACAAGGGCGATTAGCTGCAGTGAGCACGGATGCCCACCGAGGCTGCCTTGTCCTGCCCACGTGCCCTTCCCTGTCCAACGGGTCCTTTCTCCTGCAGCGTCCGCAGGTGCCCAGTGGCCCTGTTGCCAAGTGTGCAGCCTGCCAGAAGAAGCAGCTGCCAGAGGATGAGAAGCTCAAGCGCTGCACGAGGTGCTATCGAGTCGGTTACTGCAACGTGTGAGTTGGCTCGGTGCCTAGCAGGGAGGGAGGATCTCCTGCTGTGAAGGGCTGGATGGGAGAGCTCTGCTGCTGGGAGAAGGTGGGATGGGTCTGCCCTTTGAGATGGAGACAGTTGAACTCCTGGTGTTCCCCTTGTCCCCAGCACACCCCTCTGGCCCTGCACTGCTCCTTCCCAGGCTGTTGCAGGATGCTGGGTTCAGCAGGGGCTGTGTGTGTTACAGGGCATGTCAGAAAACACACTGGCCAGACCACAAGGCTTCCTGCCGTCCCGAGAACATCGGTTTCCCCTTCCTTATCAGCGTGCCCGAGTCCCGCCTCACCTACGCCCGCCTGGCCCAGCTGCTGGAGGGCTATGCAAGGTGAGAGTCCACGGAAGGAGGGTGCTTCTGCCCTAGAGCGGAGCTCAGCCCCGTGTCTGGCCAGCTCTAACTCTCACCTCCATGCCCAGGTACTCAGTCAGCGTGTTCCAGCCTCCATTCCAGTTGGGCCGGATGTCACCAGAGCAGGGGCTGCAGCCTCTGCACTCAGACAAGCTGGAGCCCCTGGCCAAGAGCAGCTGTGCAGCAGCCACCTCTGCCCCCGAGCTGGGAGATGGGGACAGGGTTTCCAGCCTCCCTCAGGAGCCCCCGCTCTCGCCAGCTGTGCCTGAGCTGCAGCCAGAGATGGGAGATACTACCACTGTCCGGAGCAAGGTCCTGACAGCCAGGAGTTCCCTGCTGAGCTTGGATTCAGGGTTCTCTGAGCACATGGAGTCACAGGGTGACAGCTGTTGTGAGAAGGAGCCGTCCTATGAGAGAGCCCTCAAGCCGGAAGGTAAGAGGTGCTGAAGTGCTGGCTCTGTCTGTGCCAGGAGCTCAGGCAATTCTCCCTCCTTGGGCTGACCTCCCAGCACAGCATCTCTTCTACCCTTGTGAGCTTGGTCTGGAAACTCTTGGGAACACAGATGAGGCCCTGGGAGCTTTGTTTTGGCACTGTTGCCGCACCTGAAATGCCTGTCTACCCACGCTCTTCCCTGCCCTGGCAAAGCCCAGGGTGTAGAGCAGAGACCTGATGAGGAGAGAGGCTGGAGTGCCGTGTTGTTGTGGGAGAGGTGGGAAGGCAGGGGCTGGCAAAAGTCCTGTGAGAGCAAGGCAGAGCTGGTGCAGGCTGAGCCCCTGGGGGCTGTGAGCAAAGCACTTCACTTGCTGTGACTCAGCTGCATGGGACCAGCCTCTCGCGCTCGGCTGCCTGGCTGTCACGTTTCCAGACACTCGTCTCAGGATGGCAGCAATGTGCAGTGAAGGGGCAAGGCAGGCAGAGGAGCACAGCTTGCCAGGGGCAGGCGCCTGCTAAAAATAGTCAAGGACACGGGCACGTGGTTGTGTCCCTTCAAGGCCGTAGCATGTGAGGTGGGGGTGGGGGCGCTGCAAATTCTTGGCCCCTACGCAGGGCAGGCAGGCAGTGCCACCACAAATCTGTCTCTGCCTATTCACAGCTGCCATCCCTGGGTACCAACACACTCCAGACTCACTGAGTGCCCGCGCCACACAGTTCTACATCACTAAGATTGACGCTGCCAACCGAGAGCACAAGCTGGAAGATAAAGGTGAGCCAGAGCTCTGTAAAGCACCACCTTCATCCCTTACAGCCTCTGGCAGGGTAGTGGATCTGCCTGGTCGGGGTGCCAGAGGCTGCCTGGCACAAGATGAGCCCAGGTGTCTACACTGGACAGTAAAAGCTGCATCTGACAGGAGAGGGAAGGGCTCTGCTGCACAGAGCCTCTGTCTAGAAGCTCTTTTTGGGTATGACATTCCATGCTCTCCTCAGCAAATAGGCCAATTCCTTCCAACCTCATGTATTCTCAGAGGGTCTGTGATCTCTGGGTCACCTCTTTGTTTGAATGGGGATGCCCACGTGCACAACCAAGCGCTGGTTGTGAGGGTGCTGCTGATGAGAGGGCTGTGCCAGTGTTGTGCCCTGCAGGCTGAGGGGCTCTGCTGCCCCAGCATGATGAACCTGGCCAGGGGTACCTGTCCCCTTCTGGCAGCACTTTTTGATTTGTGTATCTAAACGGGATGGGCAGGATTGCTCCAGCAAGATTGCCTGGTCCAGCCTAGTGGGGTAGGTGTGTGAGGTGTGTGCCCCTTCACAGGTGACACCCCGCTGGATCTGACAGACGACTGCTCCCTTGCCCTGGTGTGGAAGAACAATGAGCGCCTCAAGGAATTCGTGTTGGTAGAATCCAAGGAGTTGGAGTGTGTGGAGGATCCAGGCTCGGCCAGCGAGGCAGCCCGGGCTGGCCACTTCACTCTGGAGCAGTGCCTCAATCTCTTCACGAAGCCTGAAGTCCTGGCCCCAGAGGAAGCGTGGTGAGGAAGGCAGCAGGGTGGGTTCCAGCCAACAGGCCCAGACAGCAGCAGGGGTTTCCCAGGAGCTGCCCGGGCCTGCATGCTGTTTCTGCTGGCAGCCAGGAATGATGGGCTGGCCTTCCACGTGCACTGGGAAGGGCTAAGCCAGCAGGGAGCAAAGCTAGTGCTCTTCAGGACTGTACTGGCCTGCCCTTGACAGAAGAGGCTGAGCCCTCCCACATACCGTCTGCCAGCCCTGCGTGTGGGGACCCTGGGGCTGAGCTGGGCTGCAAGGACTGAGGCTCTCCCCATGCCAGTAATGAGCACACTCTTCCCCCAGGTACTGCCCCAAGTGCAAGCAGCACCGTGAGGCTTCCAAGCAGCTGATGCTGTGGCGGCTGCCCAACGTCCTTATCATCCAGCTCAAGCGCTTCTCCTTCCGCAGCTTTATTTGGAGGGACAAGATCAATGACATGGTGGACTTTCCTGTCCGGTGAGAGCCTGGGGGACACTGTGCCCGCGTTGGCACTGCCTCTGCTGACCCACAGCCCAGCCTGCATAACGCTGATCACCCTTGACGGTCACTGTGTCTCTCCCCAGGAGCCTGGACCTGAGCAAGTTCTGCATTGGTCGGAAGGGCGAGCAGCAGCTGCCTGTGTATGACCTGTATGCTGTGATCAACCACTATGGAGGCATGATTGGAGGGCACTACACAGCATACGCCCGCCTGCCCAACGACAAGAACAGCCAGCGCAGCGACGTGGGTGAGCGTCTGTCACCCTCGCCGCCCCTCTGCTCCTGCAGCTGTGACTTGTCTGCTTGCTCAACCCTTCCTCCTTCTCAGGCTGGCGGCTCTTTGATGACAGCACAGTCACCACCGTGGATGAGAGCCAGGTGGTGACCAGATACGCGTACGTCCTCTTCTACCGCCGGAGGAACTCTCCTGTGGAGAGACCCCTGCCAGGGCATCCCTCAGATCACCGCGCCGAGCGCACCCCCTCTGCCGAAGCTGCTGCCAGCCAGGTGAGCGCTTGCATCCCTTTCGGCACTGCCAGAGCCACAGAGCCTTGAAATGTGCTCAGAGGCCCACATGCAGGGCCCTGCCTGTCTTTGCCTGCACCCACAGAGCCTGCTGCAGCTGTGGTGCAATGCCTGTACCCCTTTGATAGCAAAGAGCTTGCGCCAGCTGGGCATTGGAGCCTGTCTTGCCCTGTTCTCACCATGGGCTTGGGACAGTCCCTGTCCTCAGGGATCACAGGAGAGCTGGTTTTCATCATCATAGTGGAAGTGCTGGTGGGAGGGCACTGGAAGAGGAAGAAGGGGCACGGCCTCACTGGGGTCTGCACTGGAGGAGGGGTCGTGAGCGGTGCAGTAGGATCTGGTTGTGCCAGGCAACAGTAAGAACTTGCCCTCCAGAGCCGCTTTCAAGGCAGGGTGGGGGACACTTTCTGCTGGGGCCCAACACCGGGCCAAGCCAAGTGCAAAAAAGGTAAATGCCAGTGCTGAGCCAGAGGCCTGGCAGCCTTCACAGGGTGCTGTAGAGAAACTTGCCAGAGCGAGCTCTGTTTCTGGGTGGCCTGGGAGGGAGGGACTAGGGGTGGGCCAGACGGGAGGGTGCTTTCAGAATGCAGTGGTAGGGAATGGCTGCACTGATCTTCTTGTGAAAGTCAGGAAGGCTGAGGCTGGTGCCTGCCTGGTCAGACCCCATGCACCGTTGTGCTGCAGACGTTCCCTCCATGCTCAGCACCTCTGTCCTCTGCAGAGTCTGAGGACAATGCTCAGTTCATCTCCAGCATGACTGCACATGTGTGCCCTGAGGGGCCCTTCTGGCCTGGCCTCCCTGCCCCTCTGGCTCATCCTCCCCTTGGCCCGGTTCTGGTTAGGCATCCCAGCTCTGCCCTCTCGCCTGGGGACAGAAGCTGTCTCTGAGGCCGGCGGGGCTGTCTGGCCTGTTGGTGTCTGCCTGCCTGGGTTGTTCCTGCCCTGCGTGCGTGTCCTGGAGCAGCTCCACTCACTGGGGGCAGCCTGAGCAACGAGGAAGCTGTGCTGCTTTTCGCACACTGGTGGTGAGAGCCTTCAGGGACCGAACTGGCGCTGTGGCTCACTGTATGCCCCGTGGCACTGGGGCTCATCGGGTTGCTCTGTGGCAGTGGGGCTCATTGTGCCCCTGGCAGCACCTGTTCCCCTGCAGTAATGGGATGCACTGGACCCCAGTGGGGCTCAGCAGCACCAAGTACCCCGGACCACCTGCACCCTCCGTGGCACTGGGTGCCCTCCAGAGACCTGCTCCCTGACTGGCTGCTCTGCATGATCACCGCCATGAAGGGCCAAGCTGTGGTTGGCTGCCTGTGGAAAATCCCCTTGGAACCTGGGCTACAATTGGTTGTCAGAGCATTCCTACCCACCAAAGCAGAGCTGTGACTGGCTGTACTGGCACTGTGCCTCCTGCTCCTGCTGCTCCAGCTGGCTCTGGATTTGCTGTCATTTGAAAGATCCTGTTGGGATCACAGAAGCTGGGCTGTGATAGGCTGCTGCCTGCTCCCTTGCCTCCTGGACCTGCCAATGCAAGTGCATCTGCTCCATCGAGATCCGGCTTCACTCCCTGCAGTCCCGTGAAGACCCGGCCTGGCAGCTGCCCACGCTCCCTCCCTCAGAGCCACCCACCGGAGCCCCACACACCAGAGACCCTGAAGAGCTGCGGGGGCGGGCGCGACCGCGACGGTGCTGCATGGGGAGGCGGGCTGGCTGGGCACGGGGCTGGGCTTGCAGGCAGCCGCCTGCCCCGGGGGATGGCAAGGGGTGTTGCCCGTTGTGTTCTGCAAGTGCTGACGCAGGTTTCCACATCGCAGGCTTCTCTGATCTGGCAGGAACTGGAGGCTGAAGAACAAGAGCTGCAGCTTGAGGCACCCCAAAGGCCTGCAAGAAACTCCTGGAGGCCCTGTGGCCAGAAGCGGAGTCCGGGCACCCCCCAGCACCCAGATGAAGGCTGCGTCAGATACTTTGTCCTGGCCACCACGGCCGCAATTGTGGCTCTCTTCCTGAACGTCTTCTACCCGCTCATTTACCAGCCCCGCTGGAGATAGGCTCAGGCACGTGGCCAGCTGCGGGAGCAGGGCCGCCAGGGCACGCGCCGTCCTAGGACGCTATGAGACGAAGACGTGAGGCAGCAGGACAGAAAATGCTGGGAAGGACTCGCCAAGGGAAACATGGGGCTGTCGGCTCCTGCCTGTCTGCTCTGGCATCTCTTGTGCCAGCTGGCAGGCCTGTGTGACCAGCCTGCTGCTTTGCCAAGGCACAGCCCAGAACCAGAAGCTCCTTTGCCCTTCATTGCTGCCCACTGGGAGTGGGGCAGACCTCAAGGCTACCCACTTTTCAAGAAGGGACTTCGCTGCTGCAGTGAAGCTGGGGCCTGAGAGCCCCATTGGCACAACTGCTTGGCTCCCGAGAAGGAAGTGGAGACCGGCTGGGAGGCTGCAGCAAGGGCAGGATGCCCTGACACGGGCCCTGGCTGGCCACCTCTCTCAGCTGTGCTGCTGCAAGAGCCTTGAGCTCCCCTAGGGCTGGGGCTGCCCATGGTCCTTGGCCAGCCCAGTCTGCCTTGCTAGCCTTCTGCTGAGCCTTCTGTGCACTGGGAGTTGTGTGTGCCGTGCTCCTGTGCTGGGGCTGGACAGGCTTGTCACCAAGGGGTTGTGTGCTTCCCTGCTCAGCCCCAGACAGCTGCTGGGGAGCCTGGCAACCCAGACTGGGGTGCCCATGGTGAGCACTCATCTCTGTGGGTCACTGCCTCCCACCAGTCCATGGGGCTGTGTGCTGGCAGCAGCTGGGGGAGCTGGTCTCTTCAGGGCAGCATGGTACAGCACCTCATTTGTGAGAGCACCAGCTGCCCATGCTGCAGGAGAGGCATGGGGTCAGGTATGACTGTGATGCGTTAATAAAGCCAGGTNAGCTCCCCTAGGGCTGGGGCTGCCCATGGTCCTTGGCCAGCCCAGTCTGCCTTGCTAGCCTTCTGCTGAGCCTTCTGGTGCCAGCTGCCTGTGCACTGGGAGTTGTGTGTGCCGTGCTCCTGTGCTGGGGCTGGACAGGCTTGTCACCAAGGGGTTGTGTGCTTCCCTGCTCAGCCCCAGACAGCTGCTGGGGAGCCTGGCAACCCAGACTGGGGTGCCCATGGTGAGCACTCATCTCTGTGGGTCACTGCCTCCCACCAGTCCATGGGGCTGTGTGCTGGCAGCAGCTGGGGGAGCTGGTCTCTTCAGGGCAGCATGGTACAGCACCTCATTTGTGAGAGCACCAGCTGCCCATGCTGCAAGAGAGGCATGGGGTCAGGTATGACTGTGATGCGTTAATAAAGCCAGGTTTTCCAA
Organism: Phainopepla nitens; assembly: GCA_013400175.1. NCBI lineage: Eukaryota > Metazoa > Chordata > Aves > Passeriformes > Bombycillidae > Phainopepla > Phainopepla nitens. The sequence goes on from VXBQ01009498.1 coordinate 56,597, forward strand.
AGAAATGCAGCATTCCTGTCCTGTGTGCTGGAACTCCCACACAGAGGAGAGGACTCCACACTGGGGTCACCTGAGGCCGCTCTGTGACCCAGCTGGCACCAGGACCATGCCTTGGGCTTTGCTGGGTGCCTGGTGCACTCTGTGGCAGCAGGCTCAGGGGAGAGCTCTGCCTGCCCATGCCATGGGGCACAGGCTGAGCTCCAGTCCCAGCTGTGGATTGGTAGCCTCATGGGACACGTGCAGGGCGTGGGTAGCCCAGCAGGGCCAGGAGCAGGCAGTCCTCTGGGGCGGGGACACAGGCTGCAACTCCAACCGTGTCTGACATTGAGATGTGTTGCCCTTGGCTGAGCATGGCTCACGCAACTCTGGTGTATTTGGGTGTGAGAGGTGACTTCAGAGCCCTGTGACTTTCTATTCTGTCTCCACTGCTGTTCTGCTGGCAGTGCCCTCAGCTGGCTTAGGAGAGATGCTTGGTAGTGAAAGGGTTCGTCTGTGTTTTAGGCTGTGGCCTGAGCTGGACTCCCCCTACCTCTGTCCCACACCCCTCCTCCACTTGCTGAGGTTTACTCCCCTCCCAAGCAGGTCCCAGCCGGGGAGCCCGCCAGGGCTGTGCCGTGGTCATGAGGTGCCTGTCCTGGAACAGTCGCCTCATTGTCTACAGCCCTGGGTCTCAGCAGCTTCCCCCGCTCACCCACGGTGTTGGCCTCGTGGGTCTGAGTCAGTGCCCAGCGCCGGTGGGCTGACCTCTGCTCCAGCTCGTGCTGGCACCCCAGGGTTGGGGCCCACAAGCTGCTGCCTGCACCTGCCTGCCCTCACCGGCGGTGGGTGGCCGGCAGCAAGGCCTGACAAGGTGCTCTCAGCCCTGGAAATCCCCTCTGGCCCTGCTCTGTTCCTCAGGCCTCCAGCAGGCACTGGCAGCCTGCCCACGGCCCGTCACTGCCGCCCGTGCTGGGGTGCGGGGCTCTGCTCGGAAGGGCAGCAGCTGAGCAGCCCTGGGGCAGGGGTGTGCTGCAGCCCGGCTCTCCTGCTGGGCCGGAGGGGCTGCCTCCAGGGGCCCCGGGCACGCTGCTTCCCTCTGCCCTGCCGCGGGGTTTGCCACCAGCTGCCGCTCTCTAAGCCCAGGGCTGCACATTCTGCATGTGGCGCTAAGTCCCCCCCGGGCCCCCGGGAGCAGGGAGGGAGATGGGTGGGCAGGGTGCAAGTCTCCCTCTCATGCCCGCGTTCTGCTTGCAGGGACTGCCCCCGGTGCCGTTCGGATCCGGCCTGGCCCCCGAAGGAGCCCCGCCGCTGGCTGCGGAAGGCCTCCCCGAGCGTTTCGCCAG
>VXBQ01009498.1:62790-74317 GCA_013400175.1 Phainopepla nitens
ACAGGGCATCTTTGTGTTCCACGTGGTGAACTACAAGCCGCTGACATACAATAAGACATACGTGTACCCGTGGTGGGGGGAAGCCATCGGCTGGGTCCTGGCACTCTCCTCCATGCTCTGCATCCCCTGCACTGTTATCTACAAGCTCCTGCGCTGCAAAGGCTCCTTGCGCGAGGTGAGGGCGGTGCAGCAGGATCGCTCCTGCCTCTGTCCCCACCCCATTCTCAGCCGTGGTTGTCCCCCTCACCAGATCCCATCCCTGTCTTTATCACTGTCTGATTCCCCTTGAAATCCCACCACTCTCCACATTGCCATCACAGTCCCACCCACAGGCAGGTCCCATCTCTGTTTTCATCACTGTCTCACTCCCATCCAAATCCTATCCCTGTCTCCCCATCACTGTCTCATTCCCAGTCTTGATTCCCACTGATGTTTACATCACTGTCTGAGTCCTATCCCTATCACAGCCAAATCATGTACACGTCCCCATCACTGTTTCCTTGCAATTCCTGTCCTCTCAATCTCATTTAGTCCTTTTCCCATCCTAGGCTCACCCCCCCATCCAAGTCGTGTTCCTGTCTTTATTGCTCTCACTCCTATCAGATTCCCATCCCCACTGCTGTCTCACTCCCAGCCTCACCCAAACCCCATCCTTGCTGACATCACTGTCGTAATCCTGTCAGTGTCTCAGTCCCATCCCTGTCCCTGCGCAATCTCTGTCCCTTTCTCAATCCCATTTCAATCCTTTCCTTGTTTCAGTGTCATCTCCCCCCCATCCAAATCCCATCCCTTTCCTATCCCTGTGCATTGCGGGAAATTCATTGAGCTGGGTCCAGGTAGCCCCAGTGTTGTCCCTGGGTGCTGACACGATGTCCCCACAGCGCTGGCAGCTCCTGACCACTCCAATCTGGGGCCAACACCACCTGGAGTACCTGACGCCAGAGGCAGAAGCCAAGCTGCTGGCCCCAGAGCCCCCCAAGGAGAAGGCGACGCTCTTCGAGACTGTGATCTGAGCGTGGGGAGGGTCGCGCTGCTCCCGCCCGCCATAGCAATAATGCCAGCACCGCCTCCCACCCACGCTGCCCCGGGCCCCCCGCGCCGCCCCGGCCGCCGGCCTCGCTGCAGGGGGGTGAACACAGCCAGCTGGGGGTGCTGGGGGCCACGGAGCCAGGGCAGCCGCGGGGCACAGGAGGGGTCCCCGGCGCGGGGGAGCGTGGCGGCCCAGGGGGGTGGCAGGGAGGCCGCAGGCCGGGGGAGCGCGTGGGCCAGCCCTTCCCTGGCCCCTGCCCGCGGCTCCCGTGGCCCCCCACTCACTAACTGCTTCCCGTAGCGTTTGTCTGGTGTAACCCCAACCGCCCCGACATCTGGCAATAAACTGGGAGACCCTGGCAGTCCTGGCACTGCAGGCAGGGGAAGCGGGGCACTAGCAGCGGACAGCTGAGGGGCGAGGTGTGGGGTGGCTCTGGCCTTTGGGGGACAGAGGTTTGAAGGGAATAGGGTTCAGGAATTCAGGGACACCTGGATTTCTCTCTTGGGTGACTTGTGGGGGGACAGGTTGTTGGAGCAATGGGATCTCCATCTGGCTACAGGATGTGGGTGCCTGCAGGCTGTACCAAACCCCCGTGGCACTGGGGGGACCCCATGCAGCCAGGGCTGGCCTTGCTTATCCAGCCCCAAGAGGCAGATCTTAGCCCAGAGGCTTTGGGGGTCCTGACTGTCCCCAAGGGGTGAGTCGAGATCCAGCTGTACCCCACTGGGAGCTTTTCATATCAGCTTTTTGGCTCCCCACTCCGTGCACTGTGCCTTGGGAACAGTCCTGGGCTGGTGAGGGCTGTGTGTGGACAAGTGGATGACGCAGCCCCTGGGCATGTAGCCAGAAGAAGTCAAAAGCTTAACCTGCCCCAGAACCCGTGAGCTGCCTGAGCCCTGTCTCAGCAGGGTGCCAGCTAGGGCATTGCAGGTGCCCTGTGCCCCACATCAGTTGCTCCTGGGGAGGCCGGCTCCAGTTCGTGCCATGGGAACCTGCACTGAGCCCGGAGGAAACCACCAGCATGCTGTGCTTGGAGTGGCTGCCTTCCAATGCCTTGGTTTGATGTCGGTGTCCTGCTGTGCCTAGCATCCCGCCCCAGCAGTGCCTTGGCCACCCCATGAAGTGACAAGGGGGAAGAAGTGTCCCCATCTACCCCAGCCATCCTCAGAGACAGGGCTGGAGCAGTGCCACCATGCCAGATGTCCATATCCAATTGCTGAGATCGCCAGGGTTCCAGAGACTCTTGTTTCGGGGCGCCGGCTTGCCCCACCGCCATGCCCTCTCACCCTGCTGGGGTGAGCCAGCAGTTCCTGCCCCACCGGCAATGCGCGCTGTAATTAGCGCGGGCAGGGCGGAAGCATCCCTGATTATTGGCGGTGACTCTTTAGCCCGGAGCCTCACGTGCCCGGGGCACGGCAGGACTTTCCGGCAGGGCTGGTCTGGGGGACCGGCTGCCATCCCGTGCGGGGCCTGCCTGGCTCCCCAGCACCGAAGCGGGGACAGGGTTGGGTGCAGCGTGTGGGGGCGAGCATTCTCATCGCCTTGGCTTCGTGTCTCGGCATGGCCCGGTCCCGCCACCCCTCCCTAAAAGGCACAGCTGCGGGGCGTTGCCAGCACAGACGGTGAGAGCATGGGGACCAGGCGGAGGTGGGCAAAGGAAAGGCAGAGGACAAGGGTTAAAGGGGTGCCGAGATTTGCCTGTGCTGGCTGGGCTTTCCTCACGGATCTCCTGTAGCACCCGAGGGACCCCACAGGAGGGGACGTGACCCACGCTGTGGCCTCGCAGGGGCAGGCACCCGGAGCACCATGAACCGGATTACGGTGTACGAGCGTGCCAACTTTGAGGGGCTGAGCCGAGAGTTCACCTGCGACGTGCCTGACCTGCACGAGCTGGATTTTGGGAACTGCATCGCCTCCCTGAAGGTGGAGGGGCAGCCGTGGATTGCCTACACGGACCCCAAATACGAGGGGGAGCCGCACGCCTTCGAGGAGGGCGAGTACCCCTCCGTGGATCGGCCCAACAGCTTCTCGGCACTGCGCCTCGTGCACCATGACCTGGGGGATCCCCAGATCACCCTCTACGAGCGCCCCAACTTCCAGGGCGCCTGCAAGGTGGTGACAGAGGAGACCAACTTGGCCTACGGGTACTTCAACGACCGGGTGGCCTCCCACACGGTGCAGCGAGGCGTCTGGCTGCTCTACCAGCATCCCGGCCGGGGCGGCTGGCACTGCCTGGCGTGGCCCGGCGAGCATCTCGCTGACTACAAACTGGAGCTGAACTTTCAGTCTCGGCTGTCCCACCTGCGCCCGCTACGGCCCGGGCGGCCCCTGGTGTCGGCACGTCTCCTTTGGGAACAGAAGCGGGTGGAGGAGGAGCGGGAGGTGCTGGTGGATGAGATTGAGGGGGTGAACGAGACAGATTCGGAGCAGGCGCTGGCGGCCAGTAGCAGCCGGGAGTACAGCACCACGCTCTGGCAGAGCTTCCACTTCAGCAATGCCACCAGCCTCAAAGCCGGGCTCTCCTTCACGCTGACCGTGGAAGCCTCCAACATCTTCACGGTGCAGAAGGGGCGCAGCGAAAGCAGCACTCGCCGGCAGCGCGTGGAGGTGCAGCTGCCCGCGAAGATCCCCCCGCGCACGGCGCTCAGCATCCAGGTCCTTCGCAGGGAGGTGACGCTCTCCGTCCCGGTCCTGCTCACCATCACCCAGAACGAGAGCGTTCGAACGGAGATGGGCGAGTACCGCAGCGTCTCAGGTACCAATGTCAGTGCCCGCTATAGCCTAAAGCCGCTGCCAGCTACGGGCAGGGAGCAGGCGGCCACCAAGGGGACAGCCACAGTGCCTGGCACCGGGAGGGAGCTATAGCTCTGTGCCGGTGCTAAGCAACGGCTGTCCCCTCCGTGGTGTGGGACTCATTGTGACACCAGCCTTGACTCCAGCACCCACCCGTGGAGGAGCCAGGACCTGCCTTGGCTGGTTGTGTCCGGTGGCTCTGGCTGGCAGGACCTGCCAGTGCCTCTCCCCATCCAGTATTTCCAATAAACCACCTTCCCCAGCCACTCGAGTCTGCTGCTGCTCGGGCTGAGGTGGGAGTAGGATGGGTGGGACACTGGGCTAGGGGGGCACTGAGCTAAGAGGAGACATCAAGCTGGGGAGGGGATATCGGGCTGGGGCGGGGACTCCCGGGCTGAGGCAGAAAACATGGGGTTGTGGAGGACACCGCGCTGGGGGGGGACACCGGGCTGGGGGGGACAGAGCCGGAAGAATATCGGGCTGGGGAAGCTGGCGGGGCAAAGGCGAGAGCAGGGGACACCAGGCTGGACAAGACATCGACAGACGGGGGGGGCACGAGGACGCTGGGCTGAGGCAGCCAAAGTTCCACCGGTCTAGGGAAGCCTGGGGACACGAGGATGAGGGGTGTNCGGGCCGCCCCCAGCCCCGCCCCCCACGTGGCCGCCGCCGCCGCCGGTCCCTTTAAATGATGCAACCGCCCGCGCGCTGAGCCCGCCTCCCGCGCGCCCATTGGCCCGGCCGACGCCGATGCCCCCCTCCCATTGGCCGGGACGGAGCGCTCGCGCTGCCGGTTGGCTGGGCGCGGGCCCGCCCCCGGGCGGAGGCGGCAGCATGGCGGCGGCGGCGGCGGCGATGGCGGCGGAGGAGGCGGAAGAGGCGCTGGGGCTGTTCACCGGCATCGGCCTCAGCGAGGCCAAGGCGCGCGAAACGCTACGCAACGGGGCGCTCAGCGCGCTGCTGCGCCGGGCTGTGCTGCAGGTGCGTCCGTCGGGGTCCGCACCCTGCTCCCCGGTCCTCGATCCCCGGCACCCTGATGTCGCCTCGGGACCCGGCCACCCTGGGAACTCGTTACCCCGGTACCGCCGTCATCCCCGGGACCCCGATCCCCGCTGTCACCCGGGTACATCGGCACCGTGGTGCCGCTGTCATTTCCTGGGGCCCCCCGGCTTCGCCTCCTCCCGAGCCCGCCGAGCGGCCCCTGGCACTCCCCTGTCCCGCTCCGACCCCGGTGCCGCCGGTTCGCCGGGGCTCGGGCCCTGGTCCTGCCCTGACGCTCCCCCGGGCGGCGACAGGCTCGGAGCGCGCTGGGCCCGGCGCTGGACAAGGCCACCGGGACACTCCTGTACAACGCGGCCGCCCGCCTCAAGGACCCGAAGCACCTCGGCTTCCTCGTCGGCTACATCGCTCGCAAGGAGATCCTCACCGACCTGCAGCTCAGCGGTACCGTGCGGCCCCGGCCCCCGCCCGGCCCCGGCCCCGGCCGCGGGGTCCCGCTCTTCATCCCTGCTCTGTCCCCAGCTGCCCTGGAGTACGTGAGGAGCCACCCCTTGGAGCCCCTGGACGTGGCAGACTTTGAGCGGGCGTGCGGCGTGGGCGTCTGCATCACCCCCGAGCAGATCGAGGAAGCGGTGAGTGGGGCTGTGACCCTGTGGAGACAGCACAAGGGACACTGGCCTGGCTCCTGCCGTGCTCCTGCCTGCCTCGCTCAGCCCGGTGTCCCTGTCTGCTCGCAGGTGGAGGCTGTGATCAGCAAGCACCGAGCAGAGCTGCTGGCAGAGCGCTACCACTTCAACATGGGGCTCCTGATGGGTGAGTGGTGACACCGGGGCAGCCCCTGCCTGGTGCTGGTGGCTGTCATGTCCCTGTGCCTGACTGCCAGTGCCACTTGCTGCTCCCCTGAATCCTAAGAGTTGCCCTTTGCCACGGGGAGTTGTCATCCTGCCAGATCCCCCGCACGGGCAGGGCCGTAGTGCTCAGTGGCAGGGACAGCCCTGGGGGCAAAGGCTGTGGTGTTCTGCATCAGCAGCCCAGGCTGAATCTCCTCGGGCTCGGGCCCTGCCCCTTGCCCACGGGGTGCCCTGTCTGCAGGGGAGGCACGGAACCAGCTGCGCTGGGCAGACGGGAAGAGCGTCAAGAACGAGGTGGACCTGCAGGTGGGTGTGAGGTGACTGAGTCAGGTGCTGCTGTGGTGCCCTGTGCCTGGCGTGGGACCTGTCAGCCAGTCCTCTGGAGGGCCCAGTGCTCGGCACAGCCTGCCCCACTTCAGTGCAGGCAGGATGGCTGGACAGGACACTTCCAGGCCTTAGGACACCGGGAGCCTTTCTGACTCCTGACTGTGTCACTCTCCTCCAGGTGCTGCATTTGCTTGGGCCAAAGACAGAAGCTGACCTGGAAAAGAAGCCAAAGGTAAGGAGGAGGGGAGGCTGGAGACTTGGATGGTATTTTCTTGCAAAGTGTCCAGGCAGGATCCCAAATAGCTGCTCTGAGCTTAGCTGCCACCATGGGTTCAGGTCTGGGGGAGTGCTGGGGACAGCAGGCTGGGCCAGGAGAGGAAGGTATGTGCTATAGCTGAGCATTCAGGATGCTGTGCTGGTCTCTGCAGGTGGCAAAGGCCCGTCTGGCCCCAGCAGAGAAACAGAAGGTGGCTGTGGTGGAGAATGGTAAGAGACTGTCCTGTTCCCCAGCCCTTTAGTTCCTGCTGGACCTGCTTCTGAGCTGGGCCCTGGGAGCTGTGATCAGGGAGCTCAGCTCCATCTCTCTGCAGGTGACATGGGCACAGAGACACAGTCGCTGCTGGAGCAGCTGCAAGGAGAAGCCCTGAAGTTCCACAAGCCAGGTGAGTGCAAGGAGCCTCTGCCATATGTGGGGCCACTCCACTGGCTCTGTGCTGCAGAGGACTGGACAGGTGCTGTGTCCTTCCCCCCTGGCTGCTGGGCTTGGCATTGTTAGGGCAGTGCCGCAGCCCTGAGCATCCTCTGCCTGCAGGAGAGAACTACAAGACTGAGGGCTACGTGGTGACACCCAACACTATGGCCCTGCTGAAGCAGCACCTGGCAATCACGGGTGGGCAGGTGAGGCCGTGTCCCACAGCCCAGCAGTTCCACCTGAGAGTGACATAGCTGGGGTGGGTGGGGAACACGCAGCTCACAGGGGGCATGGCCAGAGGCAGCACCCACACAGCATGGGGTGCTCTGTGGGATTGCCAAGGGCTCATGGCAGTGTCACTGCTGTCAGGGAAGGTAAAAGTCTCCTGCTGAAGGACAGAGGTGTCCCTTTGCCTCCTCAGGTACGGACACGCTTCCCTCCTGAGCCTAACGGGATCCTGCACATTGGCCACGCCAAGGCCATCAACTTCAACTTTGGCTATGCCAAGGTAAAAAGCACCAAGCCATCCTGGCCCCTGCCTTTCCCTGCTGCTTGGCTGCTGGCCAGGCCCTGTGGTCCCTCAGGGAGCAGCTGCTCACTATCTCTTCGTCCCCAGGCCAATGGTGGTGTTTGCTTCTTGCGCTATGACGACACCAACCCCGAGAAGGAGGAGGAGAAGTACTTCACAGCCATCCGGGAGATGGTGGAGTGGCTGGGTACGGCTCGGGATGGGGAGGGCAGGATCAAGCCAGGTGCCAGGGACACCCCTGCTTTCAGGTCTTGCTGCTGGGCCTTTGGTGTTCCTCCAGCCTGTTCCATTTCCCTCCCCACAGGCTACCAGCCTTATGCAGTGACACATGCATCAGATTACTTCGACCAGCTCTACGCCTGGGCCCTGGAGCTCATCCGCAGGTGAGCGTGTGGGGCAGCAGGAATGCGCCGGGGTGGCATTGATGTCCCACACCGTGGCTGGGGCTCCCCCTTGCCCAGGGGATGGGTCACTCATATCTGGTGATGGCATTTACCCTCCAGGGGTCAGGCATATGTCTGCCATCAGAAGGTTGAGGAGATCAAGGGCCACAACCCACCACCCTCGCCGTGGCGGGACCGGCCTGTGGAGGAGTCACTCCTGCTCTTTGAGGTACTCCTGGCTGGGGCAGGTGCTGCGTGCCTGTGGGCTCTGCGTCTATGGCTCAGCTGACAGCTTCCCCCCTCTCCACAGGACATGAGAAAGGGCAAATTTGGGGAGGGGGAAGCCACACTGAGGATGAAGCTGGTGATGGAGGATGGGAAGATGGATCCCGTTGCCTACCGTGTCAAGTTCACTCCACACCACCGCACTGGGGACAAGTGGTAGGGAGGGCCTGCCATGTCCTGGCACACGTGGTGGGGATGGGTCTCGATCTCCTGGGAGTGAGGAGGTGTCAGGAGTGGAGCAGCACCGTGCTCTGCCCTGACTGTGTCTGCCTTGTAGGTGCATCTACCCCACGTACGACTACACACACTGCCTCTGCGACTCCATTGAGCACATCACGCACTCCCTGTGCACCAAGGAGTTCCAGGCCAGGTGAGCACCATGCACCATGCACGGCCCAGGGCTCAGCTAGACCTGGAAGCAGCGTTTGGTGGCTGCCAGAGTGCTGGGGGACAGCGTGTCCACGCGGCTGAGCTGGGCTGTGCCCGTTCCTCCCTTGCAGGCGCTCCTCCTACTTCTGGCTGTGCAACGCTCTGGACGTTTACTGCCCTGTGCAGTGGGAGTACGGGCGCCTGAACCTGCTCTACACCGTCGTCTCCAAGAGAAAGATCATCCGGCTGGTGGAGACAGGAGCTGTGAGGTAGGAGCAGGGCCAGCTGCCACGAAGGGGCTCACCCACAGCGTGCCTGGTGGTCACACGGGTGTTTCCTCAGGGACTGGGATGACCCACGTCTCTTCACGCTGACAGCCCTGCGCCGCCGAGGCTTCCCCCCCGAGGCCATCAACAACTTCTGTGCACGGGTAGGCTTCGGATAGGATGGGACAGGGCAGATGGCTGCATCCTCTGGCCAGCATGGTCACAGCACTCTGTTCCTCAGGTTGGGGTGACAGTGGCCCAGGCGACAATGGAGCCACATCTGCTGGAGGCCTGTGCACGTGAGGTGCTGAATGAGCAGGCCCCTCGTGCCATGGCTGTCCTGGAGCCCCTCAAGGTCACCATCACCAACTTCCCTGCTCCAAAGGTGAGACTGCCATGGGCTGTTGTGGGAGTGGGGTTCCTTGAGATCAGCATTCACACCCTCTTTCTCCCCAGGCACTGGAGGTCCTTGTGCCCAACTTTCCAGCCGATGAGAGCCGTGGTTTTCACAAAGTGCCCTTCCACCAGACCATCTACATTGAGGAGACAGACTTCAGGGAGGTAAGCCAGGCCCACTGGACTATATTACCCTCACTCCCTGGCAAGGCAGGAGTGGGGCAGAGAGACATGCTGGAGCGGGGACCTGCTGCCCGTGTGGAGACCCCTCATGCAGCCGTGAACTCTTACAGGAGGCAGACAAGGGCTACAAGCGCCTAGCCCCCGGGCAGCCGGTGGGGCTGCGCCACACCGGCTACATCATCACCGTCCAGAATGTCATCAAGGTGCGTGGCTGTGGGCACTGGTGACCTGAGGTTGGGCTGTGGAATCTCAGGACAGCACCATGCCCCAGCAGGGAAGAGCAGCGATGGTCGCCTCGTGCTGGGTGCTCTGGACACAGCGAGGGCTCAGGCTGCCTGTGTGGCTGCTCTCTGCCTGCCCTGTGCCTCACAGTGGGGAACACGGTGTCCCCGAGCTGTGGGGCTGGGGGTTCAGCCCCGGGCCTGCCATAAGGGGTAAGACTGCTGCCTGACAGCTTAGCCCGTCTCCTGTCCCTCAGGACGTCAGTGGGCGTGTCATTGAGCTGGAGGTGACCTGCACCAAGTCAGATGTGGCGGAAAAGCCCAAAGCTTTCATCCACTGGGTGTCGGCGCCACTGGCCTGTGAAGTGCGGCTCTACGAGCGGCTGTGAGTATCTGGCTGCCAGCCGAGGCCAGCGCAAGCCCAGCAGCACAGCTGTACAACAGCAGGCCCTGCTGGGGTCTGCCCGGACCTTTGGTGGGGAAGATGATGCTCTGGGGTCCCATGAGTGGCACCATGTCCCCTTGTTTGGCCGTTTTGGGATAAGACTTATCTCGTGGCAGGTTTTTGCACAAAAATCCCGAGGACCCATCGGAGGTACCTGGTGGCTTTCTGAGTGACCTCAACCCTGTGAGTAGTGGCAGCAGCTGAGGTTATGGGCCCGGGGGAAAGTGGGGACCTCCTGCACCCAGTCTTGAGGCACCCACTTCCACCCAGCTACTCCTCTTGGGGGAAGGCCTTACTGTGTCTTGGGGGAAGAGGAGCTGGGGGGAGCTGGGCTGTGAAGAGGACAGAAGTGTAGGGCTGCTGGCTGAGCTGTCCCTACTGCCAGGACTCCCTGCGTGTGGTGCACAATGCCCTGGTCGACAGCTCTGTCCACTCTGCTCAACCCTTTGACAAGTTCCAGTTTGAGCGCCTGGGCTACTTCTCCGTGGATCCTGACAGTGAGAAGGGGAAGGTGAGCCCTGTGGGATGGGGGCAGTGAGGCAGCCTGCACAGCCTTGTGCAAGCACCCCCTGCCTGCCACGGGGCTCTGAGCAGACCCTCTCTTTCTCCCCAGATGGTGTTCAACCGGACCGTGACGCTCAAGGAAGACCCTGGCAAGGCCTGAGGGACCCACTGCTGCTACACCACTGTGGTGTTGCTTCCTTGGGGGTCCTTGCACACCCCCGGTGCCACCGTGCCTTGGTGCAGTCCCCTGGCGTGCCCCACAGCATCGCCTCAATAAAGGGAAATCCCAGCCCTGTCCCTGCACTGTCCCTGCTTCCTGTTCTCCTGCTCAGTCTAGGGGTGCTGGGGTGGCTGGAGGTGGTCTCCTGTTTGTCCCCCTGATGAGCCTTGGGTTGGTGGGGTGTGAGTGTGGGGTGTTTCCCTTGTTCTGGGGGCACAGAGTCTGCTCCTATTTGCTGTGTAGCACTGATGTGGCCCTACGAGAGCTGCAGCTCTCCCAGCCAGCACCATAAGGTTGGACTGGGATCAGGGGTGTTGGGGTGGAATGGAGAAGTGTCTCCGGGGCGTGCAGGAAGGACAGGTGGGTGCAGGGGATGTGCGGCGGGGTGCAGGCAGGGCACGGGGGGTGCAGGCAGGGTGCGCACGCTGTGTACAAACACCGCCGGAGCGCCCTCCCCCCTTAAGGTGGACTCGTATTGGGGTGCTCCCTGCTCGGCCCCGGGATGGGGTCCGAGGGGTGTCCCCGCGGAACCGGCACGAACTCCGTGCCCTGAGCCCCGTGCGTGTGCCCCTGGACCTGCAGTAAGCGGCGGCAGACCCTGCCCAGCCCCACGGGCCACCTTAAGCGCGGCCGGGGCTGAGGAGGCCGCGCCGAGCACATGGGCTCGTTAAAGCAGACCCGACACGGTCCCAGCCGCGGGCATCCTCCGCTGCCATGGGGACATCTCTCCGCGGGGCCGCCCGGGGCAGGGCGCAGCCCCTCCGCTACAGGCCCCAGCGCCCGTCCCGGGGAGCCCCGCACCGGGCTCTGGCCCCACACGGGCGGGACTCGAAGCCTCGCCCCAGGTGCTGCGTGGGGACGGGGGCCGGGCTGCACCCGCGTGCCGCCAAGGAGCGGGGCGGCCGCGTGGAGCCCCTCGGCCACGCAGTGCTGCTGCCGTCCCGGGTACCGCGAGTGCCCGGGCTCTGTCCCTGGCCCTGTCCCCGTGCGTGTCCCTTCGTGTCCCCACCGCGCCGCGCCTGTCACCGCGCCCCCCCC
>VXBQ01009498.1:74931-102320 GCA_013400175.1 Phainopepla nitens
GGGGGCTCCTCTGGACGCGGTCACTGCTGCTGCTGCCTTGTTCTAAGTTCTGTGTGCCGGTAACTCGGCCTTAGCCGCCGTGCCGCGCCTGTCGCCGCACGGCGCTCTGTGACAGATTGCTCGCACGGTCCTTCCCAGTACCACCAGCCTGAGGGATACGATGGTTAGAAATTGGGCATCTTGCAATTCCTCAGTAGGTGCTGCTAGCTGCGTGGACGATCATATCTTTGTTTCCTGATTTTTTTTTTTTTCTTAATGGAATACATATTAAAAATAGAATGACTTAATAAAGAAAGAGGAACTGGGGATGGAAAGGGCTTCTTTGTTCTGTCTTCTCCAGAACGTTACAAGTCTAAGAGCTCAGGACAAGAGCAGCAGAAATACATGCAACATGGTGACTGGTGAGTCCAGATTGTCCACATGCTGCAAGTTGTGTGTGTGTTTTCAGTAACCTCAGTCTAAGTTTTATCAACTAACCGTATGTGCTCATAATCTTCAAAGAATTTCTTGAACTTACTTCCTGAAAAAAAAAAAAATGCGGTTATGCTGCACAGAGAGGAGTTACCTTGCTTTATTGGAGAAACTTACTGCCTGGATGCTCTTTTTTTTAATTTGGAAATGCAATATTAAGAACGTGCTGCTGAGATCCAGCGAGGGTGGGCGTTTGCAGTTTGCAGTGCGTGTCTGTGGGATAAGTGGAGTGCACAAATTGGTGTGTTTTACTAGCTAACTCTCAAAGTGGTGACTGCAGCAGCAAGCTGTATGTGGTGCCCTACAAAAGCCTGTCGAATGCACCCTAGAGCCTTACAGAGGTTTTCTGCCATAAATGCAGGTTGGTTTAGTTTTAATTAGTAAAATTTCTGGGGGTGCTGCATTACATTTCTGAATCTTTCTCTGGACCTGGTACCTCTACTGCTGCACAGGGTCTGGTCAAGTGCAGTTTTGGGTGGTTCAGTGCTTTTAGTTAATTAATCCCAAGCAGCCTTAAAAGTGATCTGAATGACTCTGGGACCCAGACACTGTTCCCTAGGGGGCCTCCAGCTGCAGCTGTGGGGAAAAGCCAAGGAAGATCTCCTGGGGCAGGACCAGATCCTGGCATGGTGGGGCTCTGGTCCGTGCCTGCTCCTTGGGATGCTGCAGGGGCTCAGCTTAGTGGCTGCTAGTATAGTTACAGTAACTGCAAGAAAATGTAAAGGAAATTTTTTTTTCTATGGTAGAAGAAAGGAAAGAGATTTCTTCTGACAGCTTGTGAGAGAGGAGGGTTTACTAGTAGGGGAAGACTGGCCTAGTAGGCTCTTGATTTTGGTGTTGACAAGAGCTAATTGAAATGGACCAGCTGAGCAGGGTGAGGGATTTGTATCTAACAAATTAGTGCTTGCTTTGTTCTGCTTCCCTGTGGTCAGAAGAGGTCGGTGGTGGTTTGGTGGTGGACCTCTGCTGCTTGTGCTTCTGGGTTTCTTGCAGCTTCTGCTCTCTTACAGAGGAGAATGATGTAGCTGGTGAAAGAAGGGTTGGAGTTTCAAAAGTAGAAGTGAGGGCTAAGAGCTGCCATTGGAAACAGCTGCCCTGCTGGCCTCACTACTCTCTCCTTTGACAAGATTAGCAGAAGGTGGATAGCTATTCCCCGAGTTGTTACAGCATAGCAAAAACCAGTACAGGAGCAGGAAGGGAGCACCTGGGAGAGGTGAGCCTGTCCAATTCAGCAGCAGCTGGCTGTCCAAGAGCATCTGTGGTGCTTATGTCTGGGATCCTGCTGTCAAAGAACATTGTGGCATTCATGTCTGGGATCCCAGCCTGGCATCCCTGAGGCTCATTCTTCAGAAGAATCTTCCCTCTCGAAGCTGGATCTGCTAGTGCACCTCAGGGTGGCCATGGAAAATGATGCTGCTCTTCTGAAAGCCTCGCTGTAGCAGTGAAGTCAAATACTTGAAAGTTCCAAGTGGAAGATTGGGACAAGTTAATTGCTCAAAATCTGTTTTCCAGCCTCAGAGTATATAATGGAGCATCGTGCAGTTAGATGCAAAGCACATCTCAGTGTGCCTGCTGTAGGTCTTGTCTGAGTCCTGAGTCCCCATGGATGCATTAACATTGTTGTTCTCCCCTGGTTTCACCCTGGGCATGGGCTCACCAGGGTAGAGGTTGGTAATGTGTGCTGTAGAGGTGTACAGTATTCTTGGGTGGCTCCTGGAGAAGTGAGTAATCTTACTGCCTCTGTCACCCAGAGCTGGCTTGAAAATATCAGGTTGGTGTCTCTGAAAGAATGTTTTTTCTGTCCAGGTACGGGCTCTACAGGAGCTTCTGTTATTTGCAGAGCTGTTGGATTTGCTAGGTGAACACCATTATCTGGTGTTTTTTCCTAGACATGCTGCATAATTTAAGAATATCTTCTGTAGAAATCTCATACAGCAACAAACGTGTCTTAAAGACTTCAGAAACCATGGATAGAACGCACAAGCTCATGTGTGTTCCCCTTACCTTTGATGTTAGTTGTTGTCTCCTGTGAGCCTGGTCCAATGCACTAGCCATGAACCTCCATGTCAACAAAAGCTGTGTTTGGACTGCTGTCACCTAACAGTGAAGGGGAGCTAGTGTTTGCTTCAGCTCTCCAGGTTTTGGTGATAACTGGCACTGGACTTGTGCAGCGTGCTTGAGTGCCAGTGAAAGCCTGGAGTTGGCTCTCATTTTCACCCAGAGAGGCTTTTGCAGCCTTCTGTTCAACCACAGCCCTGTCTCAGTTCTGCTTTGTTAAATCATGCTGAAAGGATACATAAAGCTCTGCTTTTGTACCTGTTCTCTTTAGACCTGCAGTCGTAGTGTACACAGTGATGTGTGTCTGGTTTTCCTCCTTTGTGCAGCTTGATCTAGTAGTGCTGAATCACCTCTTCTAGTCCTGATCTTCTGTTGTTTCACATCTTTTCACAACTGTCTCAGTATCTGGTGATGTTATAGCTCAAATTTATTTATGCTCTGTCAAGGTTAATTAGTGCCTTAGTTTACTCACTGCATAAACAATCTGTGGGTTTAAACAAGAGAAGTCAATAAGAGAAGAATGCTGTCAGAGTATACCCTAGAGCTGTCTGACGTTTCCAGGTGGAGTCATCTTTGGTGGTGGTGGTTTTTTTTCTTTGCTTTCACTTCCGCCCTGATCATCTTAACTTCTTCTTCTGGCTTTCTTTTATCTTCACACATGGCATGTTTCTTGTTAACCTCTCCCTATATCAAAAGGAGATCAAGAATTGATGCTGCAGTTGCCTTTGGCGTTTCCAGAGCTCCGCTTTTCCACGCGTGCAGTTGCCAGTTTGAGGAAATATCTCGATTCCAGCGCTCTCCTTTTGCTTGCTGTGTTCAGATCGATGAGGCTCTCCCAGTGCTAACAGCAGTGAGCTGAGTGCTGCGTCTGTTGCTCTTCTGTTGTGCTTCCCATTAGCTGCCTGGAGTAGAGGTGCACGGCCTGACAGCACTCCCTGCTCGGTCTCCCAGCTCTGCGGCTCCAAAGCAGGGCCGCGCACGTCGATTTCTGAGCCTCTCGCTCACTGTGCGTGCTGCAAACAAATGGAGTGTACCACTGCATTTGTCTGGTACAGGACTTGCCTGGTCCGGGTGAAGCGCAGAGCTAGGAGAGTTTACATGGCAGTGAGCTCTGGGAGGAGGAGGAGTCACACCTGGGTATCATTCAGGCTCCCCTGAGCTGCCACGGGTTAATCTGAGAAGTGTGTAGTAGCACAAAATGCCTCATAAAACTAAAGCATCTGTCTTGGGCATCTGGCTGTGCATGTTTGCCAGTTTTCATACAGTACTTGGTATGAGAGATGAGTTACTGGAGTTAAGAATATCCTTGCATATCAAGGGAGTGCCGTAGTTAAGACTTTTACTTTCTCTTTCCTTAAGGAACCCTGAGGACCTTGCAATATGAATAATTCTCTGGAGAACACCATTTCCTTTGAAGAATACATCCGTGTGAAGGCGAGAACGATCCCCCAGCACAGGATGAAGGAGTTTCTAGACTCCCTTGCTTCCAAGGGGCCAGAAGCTCTCCAGGAGTTTCAGCAGACAGCCACCACCACAATGGTGTACCAGCAGGGTGGCAACTGCATTTACACGGACAGCACAGAGGTGGCTGGGTCTTTGCTTGAACTTGCTTGTCCTGTGACAACCAGTATCCAGCAACAAACTCAGCCAGAGCAGCAGATACAGGTTCAGCAACCCCAGCAAGTCCAGGTAAGCATCTGAAATCATCTCTGAGTTTATATATGACCTGCTAACTGATGGAGTAGTGTTCAGAGCTGCTGTCTAGCCTTAAGCCTCAGACAAGTACTTAAAAGAGGCAGGGCCAATTAACTTTGTATAGAGCAGCAGTATTTCCCTTTCATTGAAGGAATTTGGTAGGAAATGGGCTTTCTTGGCCGTGCCTCCCCGGAGCCCTGCTGTGGGAGGAGCCACGTGCATAGCAATGGAGTGGTGTCACCTATTGGAGAAACGGTCACAGCTCTGGCATGTGCACGGCTCCCGAAGCCTTGTGCTCTGAGGCTGCTATAAATACCAGCCCTCTCTGGCTCTGACTGTTCAGGGTGCCTGTGGGATGGAGCTTGCCTTCAGGATTTATTTTTTTTTTCTTAATAAAATCAATAATCTTTAAATAGTTTTACTTGAACGTTCTAGAAGTTGTCGCTCTTGAACTGGCTTTTAAGTGGGGGGGGAGAGAATGCAAGAGTCAGTTTTATGATATGAACCAGGGGAAGATACATTTCAGGAAAGGAATTCTAAAGGATGCATACGCATCAAGGTAGATTATCTGTTTGCACAATGGAAGGAGTTGTCTTTTTTGTTTTGGTTTGGTATTACATTAGGTATTTTATTATGTAAGCAAATCCAGTATCAGAGGAAAAAAAAGACCAAACCAGTTTTATAACTTAGGAAACTGCTTTTGTCCTCAGATACCTTTTGTAATTTGAAGAGTTCATAGGTAGCAAGGCCACCTACTCTTATTTAGTAAGGTTTTTCTATTGAATATCTCTGAACAGCTGAACACTGGCTATAGCTGTAATTCTGATAGACTTGGGATATTAATCTTTCTGTCTGGTTTCTGCAGCAGAATGTAAAGCTGCCAGCTCTTTTTATTTATTTTTTTTTCCACAATAAGTGAGGGTATGGAGTGACAAATGACTGGAGATCAGTAGTGTGTACTTGCTGCAGTGCAGTAGACTTGTGCCAACAGCTCACTTGTGTGTTTTTATCCTACAGCAAAGACAAACTTACCTCCTTCACTGCTAACTCCTCTCCAATTACTCTCTATTGAGTAAATGAATGCTTAACTGGGACTGCTGTAAGCTGTTGTCCTACAGTAACTTGTGTTGAAAGGCTTTTGAAGAACAAAAACCTGAAGTCTTTCAGGCATGACTTGGATCTCTGCATGAGGCTATTAAAACTGATCAAGAGTAGGTTTGGTTTTGCCAGCTAGTATGTTTTCTGGAAGAAGGTTTGGTTTTCAGTAGAAGAGCTAGGAGGCTTGGCTTCTGAATGCCTCAGCCTTGAAGATGTGGAAAGCCCCCAAACCAATTGTAAAAGTTAAAAGGAATCTCTTTTTTTTTTTTTGCCCTCGTTTTTTTTTTTCCTTTTGCTGCCTCCTTTCAGAACTACCCAGTGTTCAGGCTTGACCCTTGCAAGTCTTTTAGTAGCAGAGATAGAGAGGGAGGTCATATATCATATGCTCCAGAGAAAAATAACCTGACCTTTTTGTCACTAAGCATAACTGCCAGAGACCAGTTCCTGATTTTTGAACTGAATGACCTGCACCCTGAATACGAAAAGCTTCTCATGAAAATTAAGGTTTCAGCAACTTTGCTAAGGAATTTTGTCTACTCTCTTCTCCTTGTTTTTGATGTGCCTCTGCTTTTAGATACCTGCTTTCCCATCTGTCCAGATCATTGTTACTATTTGTATTGCCTACCCTGCTGTTCACTTTAGATGGCACATTTGGCACTAGATGTGGCTGCAGCTTTTGTGTGTCAGCAGTGCAGCTGAACTCAGGTGTATTTGAGCAGCTAGCTCAGAATTATCTTAGTTTTTCTGCAATAATAGGGTGGAGAACAATGTGTTTGCCCCTTTGCCAGAGTGTTTTTCTGTCTTTCAGGATTTCTTATTGAGACATAATTTATGTTAAACCCATGATTTAGTATTCACTTAGCTGTGCACTGTCACTGTGGCAGCAGTGGCAGAGCACATCTTCTGGATAAAGCTAGATTTTGTTGTGACTCTGGGGAGTGACAGTGTTCCACCATAGCAATGCAGTGCTCCAGCTGGCTCCCTGTGCTGGAACACTGCTGGTGTTGTATTATGATGAATTTTGGTCATCTGCTGAAGCCTCTTAGCTTTTGATTAAACTTGTCATCCTGGTACTTGACTTGGTAATCTGTCTAGTTCCTGCTAATCCAATTGCAAATCAGTGGAAGACCCTTTGAATGACTCTGCTTATGTCTGGCAGTGTGACAGGGCTGCTGAAGGTGACTAACAGTATCACCAGTCAGATGACCTCACAGTTGCTGGTGATGATCTTACCATCATGGAGATAGTGCTCAGGTTTCATCCTGGATTTTACTTGCTGTGGTCGACTAAAGGCAGAGTGTGACTGCTTGCTGCTTTTATTTGTTCTGGCAAAATAAATTTTCTCTTTGAACAAGTTGTCACCTTAAGATTTTCTTGCCTAAATGGTTCAACGAAGTCTTATCAAGTGTTTATTTTACAGGATGAGTGGAAGCAACTGTTATGTGCACTGATCACTGCTACAGTTCAAGTGTCCTGGAGTTCCTTCCACGCCCAGTATCACAGGGGTGCCATAAGTGACCTTAAGAAGGAGTTTAGTGTGTCAAGTTGTCATACCTTGTTATGCATCAGGGAGTGGCAGGGAAGGTCTGTGTTTTGCCCCAGTCAAATAAGGGTTTTATCAGCTCTGCTTTTGCCTTGTTCCCAGGCATTGAGGCCATTGAGTTGATGATGCCAGTGAGGTGTTCAGTGCTGACTTGCTTCCCAAATATGGTTCTTTGGCAGAGGTCAGCTAACCTCTTGTGCCTCTTGCACAAGAAGCTTTAACTGAAAGAATATCAGAGGACAGAGAGTATCTTTGCTTATGGTATGTGTGGAGAAAATCCTCAGTTTCAGCTTTTTATGAACAATCTGCTGTCTAGGTGGCAGGATTTTGCTGGGCAGTGCTTGAGGGGAGGTTGCTGCATGTGAGCAAGATCACAGAACTGTGACCTTGTGCATGGGGCATGGTTAAATGCCTGTGTAAAATATCTTCTAGTTAGTACTTGTGCCTTTCTAAGTGCTCAGTTCCTTATGTGTTTGCTGTTCTGCCTGTTCTGTCACTCCAGACCTTTGTAGGAGGCTAGACATTATTAATGACACAACACAGGGAAAGATGGCCTTAAATAGCTTAGAAAAAAGTCTTATCTCTGGCTCTGCACAGAGTGCACCTTTGCTTTGCTTCTGACAGATGTACCTTCCCCTTGGCTCTGTACTGGTTTGGAAGTTTAGCTTGGAGGTAGAGTTCCTGTTTGCTTACACTTGAGAAACATGCCAGTGTGATTTTACTGTAGCAGCAAGTGTTAATTAGCATTTGCTAGGGCTGAGTGGGACACTTCAAAGAGTGGTTATGGTCAAGAGTGGTGTTTTCGAGGCAGCATCTGCCTGTTTATGGAAGTAGGCTTCTGTTGGAGAGGTGAGCTGGTCTTCCTTGGTTCATGTCTTTTAACTGTCTTCGACCTAAATCCTTCCCCAGTGTGCAGCTTGACAGCATAATCTTGATATTGTAACTGTTTAAACACACCCAAGGCCTAATTTAGCTGATGGAATTCTCTCTCTGATGTTGATGAATGAGCAGAGGAAAAACCTGGAGTGAGAGTCAGTCTGGCAGTTGTTCTGAAAAGCTGACTTGTACCCTTCCTGTATACCTTGTTTACTTAGGTAGCAAAGGACTTCCTGTAAAGTAGTTAAATAACAAGTTCTGATATTTCCTGCTACTTCACTGATCAGCCTTTTCACTTTTCACTTACACTTTTCATATCTGTTTTGTGCTTGCACGTACACTTGCTGGTGTAACTTTAGAAGGAACTCTTTGTTTGTGTTAGTTTTTAGTGCTACACTTGCTTTAGCTTAGGACTGTTGTTGAGGGAACTGTATTTTAAGTCTTCTGTCCTTAAATTGGGCTGAAAAAAACCCCGAGATTACTCTTCTCATGCTCACTAGCTTTTTTCCCGAGCATTTCACTTAGTGTGGGAAGTTTGAGATTCACCCACATTGCTTCTGGGGGCATTTGGAGCATGCTTCCTGCAGCGAGTTGGCCATCTGCCCCTTCTTACCTCTTGTAGATTTGGAGCCTGTTGTTAGGGGCTCCCTCCAGAGGAAACTAAGTGGTGAGATGCACTCTTGTGTTTGGCTGGTGGGCAAGACTAGAACTAAGTTTGAAATAGTCTTCTGGAAGGTGTGGTGTGGACATGTTAGTACATCTCTAGCCTTGCCCTGGAGACCTGCTGTTGGTGTGTACTACTGCTTGCTGTTTAAATACAGCTTCAGAAACCAAGATCTCTTTGTGAAAAGGTGCATTTCAGAGCCTGTCAGGTGCTCTAGTATAAGCTATGCGTGGAAAAATCCACACAGGAAAGAGTTGCTACGTGTGCTCATTTAGAGTTAGGTTTTAGGAAATATTAGATAATCCAGTCAGTCTGCAGATGAAAGAATTAACAAGGAAAGAAAATCTCAGTTGTTTCAGAACTGCAGTTCTGACTCTGATTCCTTTTTGGGCAGAGAATCCACACAGGGCAGACATGGTTATGATTCCTATTTGCAAGTTTGTCTATCAGCCATTGGGGACAAAAGTTTTGGCAACCAGGCTTCAGATGTTCTCATGGTCCTGGGGTTACTTATTTACTCTTTGCATGTGCTCAGTTCAGGACAGAATATGTTTTTAGGCTTGATATGACAGAAGATTTTCCTTTAAGGGAATTTAGTTCTGCCCTCCTTTTACGATGCAGAGTTGATTTCTGATGCTTTTGATTTTCTAGGCAGCTAGTACTTGATCCAGCTTCCAGCTACTTTATGGTGAAAAGGCATTTCTCTGTGTCATGGTAGCCTGCTGGGAGGTGATTCTTTCATGCTGTTGGATCCAGACTTTTGGCAATAAATAGTATTTCAGTACTAGTAACTTGGCATGTTCCTTTCTTGCACCAGTAACCCAGGAATTGCCAGCATAACATGTTTTTGCTTTAATCTTCAGCATAAAGTGAAGATTTAAAGCTCTCTCTGTTGCTCTTGGCCTGTAAATTTGAAACATTCCCCTTTGTACAGAGTCTTTTACAAAGTCATCTGCTGCTGCTGAGTGTAATTCTTTGTCTAACTTGCTATCTGAGGAAAAAAAGGACAATGAGGTCAATATAAGAAGCCTCTGGTCTCAGCCCGGGTTAAAGCCTATAAATCTGAAATGGATGCTTGTGGCACTCCTGGATACAACCTGCTTGAAAATAGGGAGGGATGTACTGCAAGATAGAGTTGTTAAAAATGGATGTGTAATTCACAGGGGATGCATAATGTGTGGTAGCTAGAGCTCCAGTATCCTATTAAATAGGACCACTCTCTAGTCAGAAGCATGATGTCTGCAGCTTGGAACACAGAGAGCTTCAAGTGATTCTGGAGTTTGGCTTCATATTGTTTGGGTCTGGACTCCTCCTCTGGGTAGTAACAATAACAAGGTGGGCTCTAAAGCAGTAGCCAGACGTCCCTGTTGTGGGAGTTGGGATTTAGTCCTGGGGGAGTTTTGAAGGCCCTCAGGGCATGACTGCTCATCTGTCCAAAGTGGTGGAAGTTGCCACTGACTTTCAAACACTGTAGGCTCAGGCTCTGGAATGGTTAATGGCTCAAAGCTGTGCCAGGGGAGGTTTAGAGAGGACATTAGGAAGCATTTCTTTACCAAGAGAGTGGTCAGACACTGGAAAAGGCTTCAGAGAGGTGGTTGGTGCCCCAAGGCTGTTGTTCATGTAGAGGCATGCTGTAGCTTATGGTCAGCCCTGAAGTGGGCAGGCAGTTGGACTAGATGGTCAGTGGAGGTCCCCTCAGACTGAAACAGTCTGTTTGCAAGAGCAGAAGGGAGCAAATGCTGTCTTGTTCCATTGTTCTTATACCGTGCCTCTTGCTGGCAATGGTAGTTCCATTACCTTTCTAATTGTGCTTATGTGATAAAATTGTTTCAGTGCAGGAGGAGACTTGGAATTCTTACTGCTAGCAAAGAAAAAAAGTCTTTCCTTTATATATGTCACAGCACTCACAGGAATTGTAATGTAAAATTTTATGTGGAAATTTGGTGGGGGTGCTTTTAAGGTGCTGTCAGTCAACCTGTGCAAATTGTGAAAACACTGCAGAAGTACAGGACAAGTGACACATTTACCTGTTAACGTCATTCTGAATCCTACCAGATAAAGCAAATGTTTCTTGTGTGAAACTGAAAATATCAGTGCAATAAAACATGTAATTTGTTCAGTCTTTGGCCTTTACCTTGCAGGTAATCTTTTGAGCGAGGGCTTAAATTAATTGTAAGGACCACATTAGTTGATGTTTAAACTGAAATATTTTTGAGAATTCCTGCCTTAGGCAAGAATAATTGGCTTTCTTAAACTGAACCCTTACCTGAGATCCTTGTTTGGGCCTGTTTGCCCAAGGCAGTACTCACACTCCAGGGCAGAACCATATCAGATAGAACCGAGGAAACATCTCATAGGTGAGTTCATCTTTTTCAAATGACTGCCTGATCAAATCACTCATTGATGCAGCTTTTTAAACTGTCATGCTGACAGTTTCTTGTTACCTTGCAGGAAATTATTGTACAGTTACTACATCATCTGGATTACAGTATACTGCATAGAGTTCCCAGAAGGAACTATACCTTATTCTTCCTAGAAATAAATTAATTCTTAACAGGAGGTGGCTCATGAATCTGGCCTGCCAGTGGGGCATTTTGCTACCCCAGTTTTTAACTTAGCAACTCTTAATTGGCTGTAGATGGGCCCTTAACGTTTTTCAAGACTTTTTTAGCATCGATGCTGGGAAGTGAGATTTTGTGCACAGCAGGCCTGCATTGTACTTCTTTTTGATATTGTCAGGCTGGCTAGTGTGCTGTCTCTGCAAATGCTGCATTAGTCTGCCTGGCTCCAGGAAGTGAGGTAGAAAAAGGTGAGAGAACTGTGAGTAGGAAGACATTTGGTCTTGCAGCTAAGTAAGTCCATGTTGGCTCCACAAAGAGGTGTTCAGTAAATAATTCCCTCCCTTAAGTAAAGTGTTAATGAAGCCTGGAGAAACAGATCATCACAAGTACCTGGGATATCATTCTAGGACAAGGCAAATGTAACAAGTTGTCTGTGTAAATGTGAGGAAAAGTGAAGAAGTGTCTGGACAAGGGATGTAAAGTTATTAAGACCTGAAATTTGTCCTGGGGGCTGCCTTTGACTGCTGGCTTTCAGTGTACTGCTGGACTGCTGCTAGGTATTGTGGCAGACCTTGGACAAACGAGCATTAATGTGAGAGGATGTGATTTTTTTTTTTTTTTTTCTCCTTTAAATGGTGTGGAATCAAGTCAAGAGATTTTCTGTGTTATTCAGCATTGTCTAAGTGCATGAGCTAGAAGATATAACTGCAAAGTTTGGACAATAAATGATATTAAATGTAATAAATAAATAATGAAAAAAGGTTGGTTTAGTTATCATTGCCAGAGAAATTCTTCTAGAGTTTAAGAAACATGCTGCAGCATAGACCATTAATGCATGACAAAGATTGAGGTTGAACTTGCCACATTCTGTGTTTACACCCACTTGAGTAGTGTTACTCTTAAGGATAGGTTTCAATATAATATTCCTGTGCTTTACGAGGAAAGAGCCAAGTGCTGGTTTCCACTTACCCATATTTCTTATTGCCTGTCACTAGCAAGTGATCCTGTGGCCATCTTGGGACTGGGGTGGGCAGCAGTTAAACAATCTTTAGAGCATGGGAAGAATGAGGCAAGCTCCTGTGATTGTAACGTGAATGACCTTAGTCTTGGTACTGCAAGAGCTGTGCTAAAGTAACGTTTTAGCAATGCAAATAGCTTTGAAGACTCTTGGATTCCAAGGATGGAATCTGTTGGCTTGAGCCCATAGAGCTTTGAGGGTGGAGATGTAGCTCACGAGCTGTTCTCTGTGTGCTGAGAGTCATGTGCACCGCTGAGCAAACACATCTGCTATCTGCACTGCTACCACCAGGCACTTCTAGAATAACTTGGTTTCATTTCCCTGAAATCTTTACTAATGGATTAATACATGGAATCAAAAGGGAACACAAAAGACCTGGAGCATAGATCTCGAGTGACAGACCATCTCTGCTGAATCACTGTCGATTGCTGCTCCCTCACTGGTGGCTTGGTGTCGTTGCAGGTGCAGGTGCAGGTCCAGCAGTCACCGCAGCAGGTCTCTGCCCAGCAGCTCTCTCCACAGCTCTCTGTCCACCCGGCTTCGGAGCAGCCCATACAGGTCCAAGTGCAGATCCAAGGCCAGGCACAGCAGCAGGCATCCCAGACAATACAGAGCCAGTCTCTCCAGAGCCCCAGCCCATCGCAGCTGCAGGCAGCTCAGATCCAAGTGCAGCACGTGCAGACTGCCCAACAGATCCAGGCTGCAGAGCTACAGGAGGAGCACATACAACACCAGCAGATCCAGGCCCAGCTTGTGGCAGGACAGGCCATTACTGGTGGCCAGCAGATCCAGATCCAGACAGTTGGGGCACTGTCACCCCCACCTTCTCAACAAGGCTCCCCACGAGAGGGGGAGAGGCGGATCAGCTCTGCGAGCGTCCTTCAGCCGGTGAAGAAACGTAAAGTGGATATGCCTATTACCGTATCGTATGCCATTTCAGGGCAGCCAGTTGCCACAGTGCTGGCCATTCCTCAGGGCCAGCAGCAAAGTTACGTCTCCTTAAGGCCAGACTTGTTAACAGTGGACAGTGCCCACCTGTACAGTGCCACTGGGACCATTACTAGCCCCACTGGAGAGACGTGGACCATCCCTGTTTACTCGGCTCAGCCACGTGGTGACCTTCAGCAGCAGAACATAACCCACATTGCCATCCCTCAGGAGGCCTACAATGCCGTCCACGTCAGCGGCTCCCCCACGACACTGGCTACAGTGAAGCTGGAAGATGACAAGGATAAGATGGTGGGAAGTACTTCAGTAGTGAAGAACTCTCATGAGGAAGTGGTGCAGACTCTTGCTAATTCGATCTTTCCAGCACAGTTTATGAATGGCAACATCCACATTCCAGTGGCAGTGCAGGCTGTGGCAGGGACATACCAGAATACAGCACAGACAGTGCACATATGGGACCCGCAGCAGCAACAGCAGCAGCCCACACCCCAAGAGCAGGGGCAGCAGCAGCAGCTACAAGTCACTTGCTCAGTAAGTTAAAACTGCCTCTTGGTCTCATTTTGTGATTAACAACTTACAAATGTTGTGGAGAGGGAGCGTGCCAACAGACAGCTGGCGTCTGGGAAGCAGAGATGCATCTGTCCCAGAAGCCTGAATGTGACACAGGGCACTTGACTCCTGCTGGGTGTAAGATTTTCATGTGATAATGTTGGTACATAGTTAAAGGATCCAAAACTTTCCAAAAGAAAGCACGGTCTTGATCTTAGTGCTAAAAATAAATAAATATTTACTGATTGCCAGACTCTTCATAGTGGATATTCTGAGATGTGCAGTATTTTCCTGAGCTGTTCCAGAGGTTGCAGTGGACAGGCAGAAATAATTGCAGCCACATGAGGTGTGCTGATATGTACCAGTCATTATTGGTTACTTTGTGTTATATTGCACAGGGAGTCCACAGCAGATCCAGTAAAGCAGATCCTGTGCCTGGGTGAAGTATCCAGATCTGACTAGTTGTGAACAAACTTCCTGGATCAAGTGTACTTTAGGGTACATAAGGTATTTAAAATAAAATACCCTGAATATATAGGCAATTCCAGGAGGAATGTACTCTCTCTCTAGGGGAGCAATAAAGCTACTAGAGGTGAACATCACACTTTTGGGAGTTGACCCTCTCAAAACTGTGAAAGTGAGAAGGAATTCACCTGCCTGCCCTGTACTGTCCTCTGGCATTGTGCTTCTAGGGGATCTGGGCAAGTTGCAGCAGTTTTGCTCTATTTGTGAAAAATAAGTTTGTTAAGAAGCATCTCCCAGTTCAGCAGATTTACATCAGCCATGAGCAGCCTTCACCCTGGACAAGGTGTCTGTGGGATCAGGGCAGAAGACTGTCCCTTGGATTGGGCTGATGGAGGGAGTTGGCTCTGGAAAGCTTTCAGCTCTCTGGAGAGTAATGTGGCAGCACTCTGGAGGAGAGCAGAGGCTCAATCCTGGCTCCTACAAAGAGGTGTCAGTTCATCCTTGGACTCTTTAAAGCAGAGAGAGGCCTCAGAACTGAGTCGCCATCTGCCTTGGTTAAAGCTGGGCCTTTGCAGTCAGTCTCTGTGCACCTGTGCTACATGCTGCAGGGGCTGATGAGCAAAAAGCTAGTAAGAGCTGATGCAGAGAATAAAAATGCAACCAGTTGGAAGGCTCCAGTCTGAGACTCTTGCAGACTTTGCCTCTTAAGCTGATGGGTTTTTATACTAAGTAAGGTACAGGTATTAAAAGTCTCTGTGCTGTCGGCCGTGGTCTCTAGTATTGCCAGAGCAACCTCCACTAATATTGACACTTAGCAGTATCAAAGGAAAAGCTGCTTTTTGGAGTAGCTCTTAGGAAGGAAAAAGCAAAACTATTTTGATACAAGAACTGTTATTTCTGTAACGTTCAGGGTGCCAGTGAGAGTTTGACTGAGGTCTGTAAAGCTATTAATTGAGGTAGCTATGAGACTGTGGAATTGAGAACCTGTAGTGAAGAATGCAGAGTGAGTGCAGCTGAAGGGCTTGCTGCTGGTTTTAGATTGGTGCTGCTGGTTGCCTGACAAATAAGTTTCAGTTTGAGATCGAAATTCTGTGTGACCTAAGGTCCCACTGCAAAGTAAATTTCCAAAGGGTCTGGAGTATGTCGTGCAGTCACTCTTCACACAGTAGTAGCTTGTCCCCATTAGTAGTATTTGGTATTCTGAGAGCATTGCATTAAAATTGAATTGATGTTTTGATGCTGTGTTCTAGTCTTACTGCTTTATACCTTTTACAAGTGATTTAATCTTATTCATCATTGATGATAAGAACAAAAAGTATTTATTCTGTGTGCCTGTTATGTACTGCTTAAAGAAGAGAGTCTGGGTAGGGAAAGATGCCAGTGGTGTATGGCATGTGATTGTACCCAGGACCTTCCTCAGGACAGTCTAGGTGGAGCAGCAGTGTGAGTAAAACTGGTGGCACCTTCCTGTTGAGGGTCTGGTGGTCTCTGTGGGCTGCTCTTGTAGTGAGACAGATTTCAGTGGTGATTCAGAGTGACAAGCGAGCTGAAGATAGAACTGTCCCTTCAGACTGAAAAAGTTTTTGGAGTGTAGAATATTCTTTTGCAAGCAGCAATTCAGGTTGGACGGCAAAAGTTGCATTCCTTGGATTAATTTCTTGTTGGGAGTGTTGCAGAAGGTTGGTATCCTGGGGCTACAGGAATTGTGGGATTCTTGGTTTTTTTTGTCCAGCTGTTGCATATTGAAGTGTGTATATAAACTGAAGTGTTTTCTTTTGTAGGCTCAAACTGTTCAGGTTGCTGAAGTTGAACCACAGCCACAGCCGCAGACTTCACCTGAACTTCTACTTCCAAACTCTCTGAAGCCAGAGGAAGGTCTTGAAGTGTGGAAAAGCTGGGCACAGACCAAGAATGCAGAGCTGGAAAAAGAAGCCCAGAATAGACTAGCACCTATTGGAAGTAAGTGTTGTGACAACATGGCCTTGTTTCCTTTCAAGTAGGGTTAAGAATGACTAAAATGTTAGGTGCTTACTGCTCTGGAAAACTCTTTTGTTTGATCAGTGATTGTTCCTAAATTTAAATTTTAATTTACTCTGCAGTACTAATTATTGCATATTCAAACTGCCACAGGACCTGTATTAGCTCTGTGCTGAGCCCCCCTTGAGCAGCTGGGCTGATAGCAGTAGAAAGAGCCCTGCAGGACTGTGCTGCATGGACAGACTGTCTGGCCAAGAACTGTTGTGGAGTTGCTGTTTTCCTGTTGCTGCAGGGCAGCATTTCACTGGGGACATGGTCAAAGAAGGCAATAGTCATGCATTTGGTAGGGCAGAGGATCTTCCCATCAAATTCTTGCCTGTTTTATCTCTTAGTATTTTTGACTGCCTAAGATCTGGATTTATTTCAACTTACTTTACTGTACTGGGAGAATGAGGTAGTTCTGGACCTGCCAGATAGAATGGAGATGTGAGAAATCCTTCCAGAAATGTTAGGAAATAATATGGCTTTATGACTTAAATAATACAGCTTTGTTTTGTTTTTTCCAGGGCGTCAGCTGCTGAGGTTCCAGGAAGATCTCATCTCCTCAGCTGTGGCTGAGCTGAATTATGGTCTGTGCTTAATGACACGAGAAGCTCGGAATGGGGATGGTGAACCCTATGATCCAGATGTGCTCTACTACATCTTCCTGTGTATTCAGAAGGTAGGGTGGGACAGCTCTATGTGCTGCAGAACTGTCTGTGTTGTCAGCAGGTGTAAGGGGACTCTTGGTTATAAAAATAGAGACTCTGGCTTCTGTTAAGCTTCCCAACAATTTTATATGAAAAAAGTCTCTGCTTAAAAAGCCTTGAAAACATCAGATGACTTGTCTGTCCTTAGTGGAAGCAATGCTTCCATCTATGAGTTAAGTTTGTGAATAACTGTACAGTGTCATGGTGAAAATAATGAATCCATATACATTTTTTTGGTGGGGGGGAAGGGTTGGATGATGTTTGAAGACGTTGTCAATGTCAAGACTTAAATCTAGTTGAAGCTTTAGCAGGTGAGAACTTAGCTTTATATGCTATGGGAAGTATGAGTTTTCTGGAAGAGCTGCAGGAACAGAGCTAAACTTGGACAGGGAAATTGAGCATCCTTGTTGTTAACCTGGAAAAGTAGTGTCCAGTAGTCATGTGAAATAACTTGAAGTGAACACACCTGAAATAAAAAGTGAAATCCAATCAGCTTTATTTTGTAAGATGGTTTTTCCTTTTTCTGTCTTGGCATTCCCATGATAGTAATGGAGATTACCTACACTGTATTGGCCTTGGTGCAAGAGTCCTCACTCGTGGAGTAAACTGTATTAGTGTTCAGTGCTCTGCTGTAAAATGCTTGACTTAGGATAAGGTCTGGTCTGAGGAACACACTTGCTCCCACTGTACTGGCCTGTGTTGTGAATCTCTTACAGTATCTCTTTGAAAATGGCCGAGTCGATGACATCTTCTCAGATCTCTACTATATTCGGTTCACTGAATGGCT
The DNA here is from genome assembly GCA_013400175.1 of Phainopepla nitens. Taxonomy (NCBI): domain Eukaryota; kingdom Metazoa; phylum Chordata; class Aves; order Passeriformes; family Bombycillidae; genus Phainopepla; species Phainopepla nitens. The sequence continues at coordinate 92,391 of VXBQ01009498.1, forward strand.
GCATGAAGTTCTCAAGGACATACAGCCCCGTGTTTCACCTCTTGGTAAGGGCTATTGTTAAGAACTTTAAAACTTTCCAGAGCTTGGAATGTTTAAACTGAACCTGCAGCATGGGTGTAGTCTGAATAGAAACCCTTTTGGAGTATGGAACATCCCTAGGCTAGCTAATGCTTGTCAGGGAGAAAAATGTTGTGTTTGCAGTGGATGCTGGGGTTGCTGCAGGTGTCAGGCTCTAACCCTGACTGGCAGTGAGCATTATTTGTCACTTGTCACCAATCAGGAGGCACATTGTGGGGACTTTGTAGTGTCGTGGAATTGGCTTTCTTGGCAGCCAGCTGATCCTTGATTTGAATCAGGTTTCCTCATGTGAAGTGGTAATACATCCTGCCTCTAATACGTATTGTTTCTTTGGGAGATAATACAGCCCTGTTACAGTGCCATGTAGCCAGATGGATACTGTCTGCAGGACCAAGGGAGTGTCAAAGGAAGAAACAATGAGTGATTAAAGCCTCCAGTGCTGCAGTCAGTTGCAGCTCAACCTCATGTTTAGGAGATCATGGCAACAGGGCTGGGGGGGAGCAGTTCCAGAAGAGACAGATTTTGACAGAGAACTGTATGAGAACTAGGTAAGAATTGCATTTTCAGAGCATGGAAACCTGGTTTCTCATTGCTTCATTCCCTTTGATATGTTTGGACATCAGTGAAGAAGTTACTGCTTATGTTCAGAGCAGTAGCTGATGTTACAGGCTAGGTGGCTAAGTAGCACCATGGGTTTTAGAATACTTTTGTTTTCAGTCTGGCTGTTTGATCAGTGCTTTGACATTCCACAAGCCCTGGAGTTCATTCTGCTGTCTGTTTTTCTATTTATCTGTGTGTTTGGAGTGTAGTATTTTCCTTCTACACAAAGGGGAAAAAAGTCTGAGAATCAAAGGATTACTCATGTGTCTGAATACATCACTTGGCATTGTGTGCTGACTGAAGCTGTGCACGGGGCCAAGAACTGATTTGTTACACTGGCCTGCCTGCTCTCACATATTGTTGGATTAAGAGCATCTGCATTGGAATCAAGCCAATAATTAAAAACTGTTTAAGTGCTTATTCTTTTCTCTCTGGGCTGGGATGTATAGGCATGTTGCACAAGCATACTCTCCACAAATAGAAATTGATGGATATTTTCAAATGTTTCCTAACTGTACCTGCTATTTAAAGTTATTTGCAGAGCCCTGAATCTTGGACGTTAGTGAGAATCTCCTCTTTCTCCTTCTGTTAAGATTTATATGCTTTCCAGTACTTACAGACTGTAAAATGCTGCCTGTGTTCATGTTGTGTCTGTCCCCATGCATGATGCTGACTTCTGGTTATTGCAGGTTACATCCTCTCCAGTCATGTAACAGAAGAGATGCTGTGGGAGTGTAAGCAGCTTGGAGCTCACTCCCCTTCCACCTTGCTCACTACACTGATGTTTTTTAATACAAAGTAAGTACTCAGGTCTTAGGGAATCTTGGTGAATAAAAGAGCTTGAGATACCTTAACAGGATTGGTGTGAAATTGCTGCACTGGTTTGGGCAAAATCAAAATCAGTTTCAAATGGTTGCACACAGAGCCCACTTGTAGCTTCATCAGACAAAGAAGATGCAGTATAACAACGAGGTGAGCTGGCAGAGGGTAGACTGAACCTGTGGCTTTTGTATGCTTTGCTGCTGGAACAGTCCTTAGCCCAGTGGTTGGTGTGAGCTTCAGCCTGCTCATGATGACTGAACTACCTTGCTGTTGAGACTGTGTCCCTTGCTTGCCTCTGAATGTGCTGTGTTCTGTTCTTGCTGCTCAGATACTTCCTGTTGAAAACAGTAGACCAGCACATGAAGCTGGCCTTCTCCAAGGTGCTGAGGCAGACCAAGAAGAACCCTTCTAATCCCAAGGATAAAAGCACGAGTATCCGCTATATGAAGGCTCCAGGCATGCACCAGACAGGACAGAAAGGTAGTGTCTAGGAGGTTTCTTTGGGAATATTTTACTTACTTGGGCTTGAAGAAGTGGATGAACCTGGAGATGTTTGCAGGTAGGGAATCCAAGGCTCTGCCAGTTACCTGTAGCCTGGCAGTATGTGTTTTCCATGCATTCTGTCCAAGAGAGGATAGTACCTTCTAATCATAACCCTGGGGACATACCTTACCTGAGGCATGTGGGACTCATCAAGAACTAAGGATAATTTTTTTGTTACTTTTGTTTTGTCTTTTTTTTTTTTTTTGTTTATGGGCAAAGAGGCTATTGGGTGTAAGTGCTTATGAAGAGATGGAGAAAATTCTTTGGGAGGGCTTCTCTTACCTTGAGTCATGTGAACTCATACAGAATTCCTGTGTAAGTACAATCTATCCCCTTGAAAGTGCAGGATGCAACTGAGGCTTTGCACTCTCAGTAGTGAGATTTCCCTCATTTTGCACACTGGTAGAGGAGAAATGGAAAGAAAGATGTGGATGGGTCATGATCTTCAATAGCCTTAAGATAAAGCAAGCTCTGCATAATGCTTGAAGCATTTCTGGCCAGGTGCCTCTGCCCTGGAACGGCCCTATGTCTCTTGCCAGCTCTTGTTAGGTGACAGCAGTGTTGAGGCTCTGTGGTACTGCTCGGTGTGCTGTGCTTGCACAGTGTCTGACAGACTTTGGGGGGCTGGTTTGTAGTTACAGATGACATGTATGCAGAGCAGACCGAGAATCCAGAGAACCCCCTGAGGTGTCCGATAAAGCTGTATGACTTCTACCTCTTCAAATGGTGAGAGCTCTCGTCTGTGTGTGGGGGGCTTGTCTTCTGTGACTGGGGAGCTGCACCCTGTGCCTGGCCTGTGGGATATTACTGGCACTATTTCTATAAATTTACTTAAATGAAGAGGGGTGTTAATGTGAGAGTGGGATTAGTTCTGACGGCATATAAATTGATTTTTTGGGGTATTGAAGAGACAAATCCTGATTTGTGAACTGGCTGCTCTTAATCTTGGACATTTGCTGTGTTGGCATGAACCTGTTCTTCTGCTTGTGAGTTGCAAGTCATCTGGAAGCATCCACTACTGAAGATAGGATTAGGGTCCCGTTCAAACCAGCTTCTGAACAAAAATAAGGACTTGCTATGGAGATTGGAGGGTGCCTCAAAAGACTCCTCTCTAAATTATGATGATTGAGAGATTTAATATAATGGTTCGTCTGCACAGATGGATCTGCAGGTAGCCTGAATGTGAAAATACCTCATCCTTTCTTCACTCTGAAAGACCCCCTAAAGCCATGTGTGTGTTATGCTTACCAGCGTGAAATACAAACTACTTCCTTGTAGTCCTCACCGTGGCTTTTCAACCTTGGAATGTCCCAAAACTGAGGGGTGAATGTTGCCCCTAGATGCATCTCTGTACCTTCATGTGTCATCAGCCAGATGTTCACTGTCAGGATTTGTGAAGCCTGGGGTGAGGACAGCGGTGGTCTCTCTCTTCCAGGACATTTTGTTAGTGTGGTTGTTTCTGATCTTCCTCACGCAGCCCCCAGAGTGTGAAAGGCCGGAATGACACATTTTACTTGACACCAGAGCCAGTGGTGGCCCCCAACAGCCCGATCTGGTACTCCATCCAGCCGATCAGCAGAGAGCAGATGGAGCAGATGCTCACCCGGATCCTGGTGATACGAGAGATTCAGGAAGCTCTTGCCGTGGCTAATGCCAGCACCATGCACTAAGGCATCCTTCGTGGCTCAGATGGGGCGGGGCAGGGTGATGGGGGAGGGACAAGCAAAGAGAAATTGTACAGACTTTTACACTAAAGGAGATGCCTAAGTTTTTGGTTTTTTTATTGGTGTAGTTATGAAGCCCTTTTAGGCTTCTTCTCTTTAAAAGAATCTAAAGGAAAACCTACCCATTGTGTATCCTACCCAACACACCAAACTGTTGGAACCATTGGAGGCTGCATATCCCCTGCAAGCTGGGAGCTGTGGAAAGCTGCTGGTTGACTCTGGGTTTTTTTTTTTATGATGTAGAAAACATGAACTACGGGATTGGCCTGGTTGGCTGGGGCCTCTGTCTCCTTGGAGCACGTGCAGCCTAGAGGGCACAGAATGATGGATGGACCTGCTCAGCCAGTGGAGGAGAGGCAGGCATCTTCTTTTCTTGTGCTTGGACGTTAATTTGCTGTTATCTTGGAAGAAAGAGGAGAGAGTGAACTGCAATTATGATTTATACAAAAAAAAAAAAAAAAACCAAACCAACAATTTCTATTCAGACCTTTAAGTGACATTTTTAGATGTTAAAAGTACAAACTTTACCACACTCTTCTTTTTTGGCCTAACATTGAGGCCTTAAACCTTGAGGCTTCTGTGCCTGATGGAATTCTTGTAACATACACTTGTGTATCATATAAAGATACCACCCTGTTTCTCTTATGTATTCTTACTCTAGTTGTTTATTAAGAATGACGAGCACGTCTTTTCAACATGCCATTGAACAATGTGTCTTTATTTGGGGAAGAGTGAGCTGTGAGGGTGGGGGGGTCATTATACAAAGATCAGTATGCAAACTGGTTGTTTTCATCCCTGTTCATGCTTTCCAGCTCACCTCTGCTGGATTTCTTTCACCCCTACAACTTGTGAAGGTAGAAGAGCATACACTTCTGTTGAAGGACTTGAATGTCTGCTTGCTGATGGAAGCTCAGTGCCAGGCTAGGAACATGGGATCTGTGAGACCAGATCAGACTGTCCTGATGTTCTGTGGCTTTACCCCTAGGCAAATCCCCCTCTCTCCACCTTTTCAAATGCATCACAACAACGGCATGATGGAGGGGTAGTGGAGGGAAAAGGCCTTCCAGGAGCAGCATATGGCTTACTCCTGCCATTTAACAGCCTTTTCACAGTTTTTAACACAGCTGTGTAGCTTTTGGCATCATTCATGATCATAATCCCCAGCCCTGTAGCCTTGCCTTGCTGCGTCTTAAATGGTTGCTGTATTTTATATCATTAACAATTAGTCTGCTCTTTTGAAGCCAGCAGGTAGCCAACTGTGCTTGAAATGGGAGATGACTTGCCAGGCTTGTTACTTGTGCCACCAGCTTCTTGGATGCAGAGAAGTTACTCTGTTTCTTGAACTTGTCTTCCCTGCTTCTCCACCTCATGTCCCTGCCCTGTTCCAAAATACACAGATAAATATTTAAATATCTATTACAGTAAAAGGACTTAAACTTGTGTGCAGGCAAGCGACTTTCCTGAAGCCTCTGTTGTCCAGCACCTGTCTGTATTGAGAAGGAAGGTCTGCCCTCTCTGTTGGTTGTGCAGAGTGTAAATTGATGAGAGTAGCCAATGTTACCTGTCTTTGTGCTTGTGAGCAGTGTTCAGGTGTGCAGCTTAGAGAGACTTCCCAAGCCCCTGATGCTTCATACTGATGGTGTTCTGAGGAAGCAGGTGTGCTTGAGTTAGCTGTCAGTGTGAGCAGTTTGTTCCCTCTGCAGGACTCCGCACTCAAGGAATTGCGTGCAGAGGTGAGGTAGCAACGCACTGTTGTTTTGTTTTAGACTCTTAGCTCAGTGTCTGCCCTCAGAACTAGGCCAGAGGAAAACAGCCTGGGATCAGTGCCCAGATCCCAGTGGGTAAGCTGGGAAGATGGTGCTTAGGGTGGGTGTAGTGCTGGCAGCAGGTACTGTGACCTCAGTTTGTCTTCTGGGAGCCAGCAGTTGCCCCCTCGTAGGGTGGCTCTTGGGATCGGTGCTGCTTCAGCTGTCAGAAGCCTCTAATCCTTTCACCATATCACAGTGACTGGCACGTCCATCTTTGGCCCTGTTTGAAGTCTTTGAGGACATGGTTGGGGCAGGCTCCCACTATTCCAAGCAGTTGCATGTGCCTGCTGCACAGGGTGGGCCCAACAGACATGCACAGAGGGGCTTTGCCTCTCTTTTGGGCAGTTTGTCTCATCATCAGAGCAGAGTTGGAGAGCCTGCTGCCTTGGCTGTCTCCATCAGAAATACAGTGGATATAAAGCAATCTGCAAGATACACACTGTACCAGTTGCTTTATGGGGCAGGCTTGAGAGCCACCTCTTAACACTAAAAATGGACAGAAGCTGCAGTACTTGACAGAACTTTAGGGCAGTTGCAGGGACAAACAGGAACCTCAGCTGACCTTTCTGGGGAAACAAAATTCCATGTTACCTTAAAATTCTAGATTGTGCACTTTCCTTACAACTCTTAGCTTCAAGATGATCTTAAGTCTTTGTAGGGGAAAGAGTTCTCCTTGGAGGATACTGGTTAAGAGCAGGGAAACTCGGCACATGGTGAGCTGTGGAGATCTGATGATTGGTTTTGTCCTGATGGGCTGGAGTGTTTCCATTCCTTTCTCACTGTCTGCATGTACATAGGAGAGGATCTGCTGATGCAGAAGTGGACTGCTGCACTGTTCTGTCTCATCAGAATGTCCACTGCGTTAACTTCATTCCCTATTTTTAGAGACAATCGATATACTGTGACTTAAGGATTATTTTCCTGGATCTGGCTTCTAGTCTGTCTCTCTGGAGCTAGTTAAAAAGGTACAGTATTTCTAGAGTATAAATGCTATGTTCTTTGATAGTGAAGAATATGATCTGCTCCCTTGTAGGGGCTCATAGGAAGATGTGTACAGAGTAGCACAGAAGAGTGCCGTGGCTTAGGGTTGCTGTCCACATCTGGGAAATGTTCCCAGTCAAACATGTAAAATAGCTTTTTAACACTTTCCTATAACCAGCTTGACTGCTGCTTAAAGGGCATTCCCCCTTGGCTCTGAGAGTGCCAAACTGCTTGTACTGCTCTTGTATGCGTGTATGTATTGACAGGAACTCTCCGTGCCCTATGCCTTGTACGAGACAGGCTGGAAATGCATCGATCTCTAAATAAATAGAGCTGAGAAGTCAAGCTAGAGACTGTGTGTTGTTGATTTTGAACTGTGCCCATCTTGTCACTGTGGTATGAAAGGAACCATAGAAAGCAGAGACTGACTGACTGTTGTAAAGCACCTCACATTCTGATATGAGACTCATGTATTGTCTGAGCTCTTGACATTTAACAGTGTTGCTTTCTTTAGGAAATTTGTAGCCTCTTACACATGTGTCCACAGCACCATTAGATGTTCATTTGCTTTCAAGAGGTCAAGCATTTGCTCTTAAGTGATAACAGCTGAAGCAGCAGAGAGCAGACTAGGGAGTGGTTCTTCCCTCCATCTAGAGCAGAGTATAAAGGGAATGGTCTAAGAACTTCATAGGGCTCTCATCTGTTGGCTGCCTCACCCCTAGAGGTCTGGACTTCAGAGGGGTCACAAGGTCTGAAGTAGTTCCTGAACTCTTCTGCCTTGGACAATACAAAAAGACTAAATCTGATCTCTAAATAAGAATCCTCTTCTGCACTGTTGCTGCTAGGGCAGAAATTAAGACAGTCTTGTTCTCAGCTGTATCAGGGCTACTGTCTGCCTTGGCATACATAGAAGGGATGAGGCTTCGAATCCTCCTATGCTGTGATAAGAGCAGATCCAGAAATGAGCCCCCTGAGTGAGCAGGGGGTGGAGGACTGCTGGTATTGTAGTTGCTCATCCTCTTGACACTGAATGGCTGTGCAGCTGTCCAGCCAAACCACATTCTTACACAAGTTTAAAACTGACTGACTTGGATTTAGTGCTTGGACTCTTAAATCACTGTTAAAGTGAGATATCAACTGTCTTCCACCCTGTATGGGGCTTTTCTCCCCATCTTATTGCTGGAGCTGCTCCTCTCAAACATTACAGGGAATGCACCTTATCCAGATGATTCAGCCTCTTCTGTTTCATTGGTGCCAATGCTTAGGAAAGAGCCCTTCTCTGCTTATACCTCTTCCTACCTTAAGGAACGTCTCAGTTTTTCCAGAAGTCTTGCTGACATGTTGCCCCAACCTCTGAAGTGATTGCTGTGTCCCTGCGTGTCGGTTTCTTTTGCTGCGCGGCTGAAGCTCTGCTCGTAGCACTGCAGTCACCTTCCCTGTGCCCTTGTGCATGGCAGACACGTTTGCCTGCTTCTCCTTTCTCGCTGGAGCTCATCAGAACGGGAAGGCAGATTAAACCCACTTACAGCAGCAATAAACCATGTCTAGAACTTGAGGGAACTGCAGGAGAGAATGAGATGGAGGGGATGTCTCAAAAAGGCAGGGTCCAGTTGCAGCCCAAAACCTTGCTTGATAATGAGTGTGCAGCCTATATGCAAAATACATCTTGTCTGTCCCTCCTGTGTTGACCCAGGTCTAAACAGCACATGTGATTGGCATCCTGCAAAGTGACCTTCAGAACTCTCCAGTAGCTTTGCCCCGTGAGTAACTCACACTACAAATCATTTTAAAGAGATGCACTCAACTATTTTTTTAATTTAATTTTACTCTTATATTCTCTGCTCTTTGTAATCTGCTTGGAAATAAAATGTTTTTCCCTGCAGCCTTTGTTGTAGTCTGTTTGAGAACCATTAAACTTTGTCTGATGTTTCTGTTGGAACAGAAGCCAACATGCCTGTTTACTGCCGTGCCCCTGCCGTAGCACAACAGCTCAGATCCGTGTGTGCCTCCCAGGTAGGCTCAGCAAACCTTTGGTAGCCTGTTCTTTTTTAAAATAAGGATGGAGAGACCTGTCACACTGATCTTGGTCTGGCATGACAGCTGCTGTTCTGCTGGTCCTGTGACAGGTAACGCTGACTCAAGAGTGCCTGTCCTCGGCAGGCGGCGATTTCTGATCTCTGTTCACATTTCCTGTGTCCTACAGGGTAACCTGAGTAACACTTTTCTTGAAGCTGCTTTCTTATCTTTGAACAAGGAATTAACCTTCTACAGCAGTTGTAGGCAGAGGAGCACTGTTCTTTAGTCCCTGAACTAGTTAGTGTTAAACAGGGGCTTGCCTTGGACAGCGTGTTATGGGGAGCAGGTGAGAAGGGGTAGGGTTGTCTCATGTCCCTGGTGCTCTGAGGCTGGATCTGGAATGTCACAACAAGCAAACCAAGAGGAGCAAGAGGTTGTTCTGTTATCTGCAGTACAGGAGCTTTTCCTGATGCTCAAATGGAACTGCAGGGATGGGAGAAAGCCAACTGCTATGTCCTGCAAGGCTCTGAGGCAGATCCATGTTTGTGCCTGTTCTGCTCCTCTGGGCACAGGCCTCCTGCTACTGCTCTTCTCCACGATCCTCCCTCCAGCCCCAGTCTCTGGCACAGACCTGAAGGTGCTACACCTGCATCTCCAGTGTGCAGCTATCCACTTCACACTGCTTGTTTGTACAGCCTGGCCCGGTGGCTTTGGGAAGAGGGGGCTAATGCCTAGCTGGGATCACCTTGGATCCTCTGGTGAGACTGCTGCCTCTCCCTTTCATTCCCCTTGAGGTGCAAGGGGGGCCTCACTGCTGCCTCATCCTTCGTGCAGCTCCCTTTGACTTACAACATCGCTTTGGATTCTGCTGGTTTGTCCCAGCTCTGCATTCACCACCGACCCCTCAAGCCCATTCTTGTCTTCTGAAGCTGCGGGAGTACCTGGTGTTGGACTCGGCTCCCAACCCACAGTGTCTGCGCATGACTCTCGTAGCTGGGCTTTCTTAGGAGGTCTTCTAGTAGGTATCACACTGTACTGGTGCCACAAACTGGGGCCAGCCAAGCCAGAACCTGGCATGCAGGGCTCACTGGGCTGTACTGGAGTTCAGCTCTCTGCTGTTGCCTCCTGCCGGTACAGGGACCCGGCCGCTCGGTCTGAGCGCAGAACAGCCGCGATGACCCGATGTCACCGGGCTGAACACGTAGGGGCTCGGTGCTGAGAAGCCGCCTCAGGCGGTGCTGCCGGCGGCTGAGAGGGACAGCCGGGCCCGCTGTGTCCCCGCTGTGTCCCCGCTGTGTCCCCGCTGTGTCCCCGCTGTGTCCCCGCTGTGTCCCCGGTGTGTCCCCGGTGTGTCCCCG
>VXBQ01009498.1:106415-117962 GCA_013400175.1 Phainopepla nitens
GAGGGGCTGGGAACACAAACCTGTGAGGAACCACTCGGGGAGCTGGGGCTGTTCAGCCTGGAGAAAAGGAGACTCAGGGGGGACCTTATGACCTCTACAAGTCCCTGAAGGGTGGTTATGGTCAGGTGGGGATTGGTCTCTTTCTCCAGGCAGCAACTGACAGAACGAGGGGACACAGCCTTAAGCTGCACCAAGGGAAATAGAGTTCAGATATTAGGAAAAAGTTTTTATTGAAAAAGTGATCAAGGCCTGGAATTGTCTTCCTGGGGAGGTGGTGGAGTCTCCATCCCTGGATGTGTTTACAAAAAGACTGGATGTGGCACTCTGTGCCATGGTTTAGTTGAGGTGTTAGGGCATGGGTTGGACTCCATGATCTTGAAGGTCTCTTCCAACCTGGGGTTTCTTTGATTCTGTGATATGTCTGTGATGCCTCAGGCTTCTCCTGAGGTGTGAACTCTGTCACAGACAACATTTTGGGTAGATGCAGGCATGGTCAGCCTCTTTTTGATGCAAAATGTCTGTTCTTATGGTATAAATAAATAACTAAAGTGTTCCTTCTTTGTGTGCAACTGATCCACTTTCCTGAAGGGTTAGAGAATGTTCCCTTTTAGATCTGCCCAGCCTTCTCAAATAACCTTTCATGGGGACTTGATGATCACAGAATGCTGTAGTTGGAAAGGGACTTGGAGGTCTCTTGTCAGGCCACCTGCTCGAGGCATGTTGAGCTGGAGGAGGTTTTGTGGGGCTGTGTCTAAATCTCCAAGGATAGAGATTTCATTATCTCTCTGGGCTGCTCTCCCAGTGGGAGACTGCTGTTGTGGTGAAAGCCACCATAGCAGGTCAGATGTTCCCCTGTTCCCCACTGTCCAGCAGTGCCCTTTGCTTTCCAGTGTGTTTTGGTGCTTGTTTATCACAGTGAGTGTGGGTGAGCACATTTGGATCGATGCAACTCCTTTGCCCCACTGACCTTACCAGCAACAGCATGAGGTTTTTCTGGGCAGGGCCCTTCCAGGGCCTGTGCACTGGAGATGCTGCCTGAAAAGCAGATTGAGGGCACCATTTCTGCCAGAGCAGCATGAGACTCTGAAGGTGTCTCCAGCCCTTATTTACGTGTGCTCCATTGAAAGGGAGAGCTGTAGGGTGATATCCCAAGTAAGGGTCATATTAAGGGAGAGTTGTCCCTTGTTTCCAGGTGCTTTCACTTGTCTTCCTGAGGCCTTCTGCCATCTCCTGTTTTCAGTGCACTAATGGGCTTGGGGCATGATGCCAGTGCCTGCCTGGGGACAGCACACTGGAGCCTTTTCCTGTGTTTCTGGAGGCGTGTTGCTGTGCTGTGGGCTCTTCTGTGGAGCATTTCACGTGGGCGGGGGGGTTTGGTATTTTCAGATCAGTGTGAAGGAGTTCTTGTGACTTTATATCTTCTCCCACCCACTAGATTATGACAAAGCGGGAGGATCTTGTTGTGGCCCCAGCTGGTGTAATGTTGAAAGAAGCCAATGAAATTCTGCAGAGGAGTAAAAAAGGTACCTGTGACTGTCTGTGGCACGAGGGAGAGCTGTGGATGCACTGGGCTGGGGCAGCAGTGGGTGAATGTGGGCACACAGTCCCTGTCTGAGTAAAACATGGGAGATGACAGTGAAGAGAGTGCCTGCAGCCCTCTGCCAGGGTACAGAGTTCACATGCCTTCATCTCAAACGTGTTTGGAGTTGAGGGATTCTTGGCAGCCCAGTGTTTGACTCTCCAGCCACGTGCCTTTGATTTTCTGTCCTGGCCTTCACATTTCAGGACTCAGTTCAGCTCTCTTAGGGTTTATTAGTTTGACTTTTAATAGGGTGTTGTTCATCTTAATTATTAAAAAATGCACACATTTTCTGTGGTTGATGTGAAAATACTGAGTCCTTCTCCAGTCCTACAAACAAGCTCCTTTCTCTGTTTCTCTAGCCAGGGCTGCTGGCATTCATGCCAAGCCAGATTTGTTAACACACCTCTGAGTCTCCATCTTGTAGCAGTTTCTGCCTGCCCACTGCTTCTGGTCTGCCTGCACTATTCTGAGCTAATGTCTGTCTCCTGCAGAAATCTGCAGTAATGTTCTTTCTGTCTGTTTCCAGGCAAGCTGCCAATTGTTAACGAAGATGACGAGCTGGTGGCTATCATTGCCCGCACTGATCTCAAGAAAAACAGGGACTACCCTCTGGCTTCCAAGGACTCCAAGAAGCAGCTGCTCTGTGGTGCTGCTATCGGGACCCACGAGGACGACAAGTACCGGCTGGACCTGCTGGTGCAGGCTGGCGTGGACGCTGTGGTGCTGGTGAGCACCCACGGGGCACCCATGGGTGGTGTGTCAGCCTGGCACGCTGGGGCTGAGTCCCCACGCTGGGTGAATGTCTCTGACAGTGTGGCAGCAGCGTGGCACTCACTGTCTCTGTCACAGGCCTTCCTGTGTTAGAATATGGCAGTTTGTTGACCTCTCAGTCTTGTTCAGGTTAGAATCCTCAGACTGGAGGGATTCCTCTTGCCTGGGGGTTTATGTGACCTGAGGGAGTTTGGAGGGTGCATTGAAGCCTTGAAGGCTGAGAAGACAAACATTGTCAGTTAATACAGACTCTTCTACAAATACCTCTTGCACTCTGCCACCAGCCTCTCTGATGTTCCTGACTAGTTTTGAATATTTGGCTTCTTATTAATTTCCCTTGGTCCCTTTGGTGTTCGTTACTGTGTTACTCTCTTACTGATGTTCAGGGGTGATCAGTGAGCCTGGAGGTGCTCTGCTGGTCTCCCTTTGTGGCCTGTAAACTTTCAGGCACAGTTATCACTGCCTGTATTTGCACATGATTTTCTCATTGATTGTGATCCTGTGAGTCTGCTGTGCTCTGAGGCACGGCTGAGCAGCGGGAAATGTTTAACAGACATGATTTTACTGGGTCACGGAGAGATTGGCAGGGACTGAGTGCTCAGTGCTCAACATCTGGTATTTGAGCTGCTCTGCTGCACAATGGGGAGGTGCATCTCCCACCAGCCCTCCTGGGTTTCACAAGGAACATTCTCCATTTCACCTGTAGTTTGAGACAGGGCTGACAGTGTCCTGCTGATGGAGCCAGATGGTTTCTTATCCACAGCCAGACGTTCTGCTTGTTGCCTTCTGTAGAAGCTATAGGATTAAACAGGAAGGATATTACTGAAGTCTTTGCAATGAACTGCCTTGTAGAGGGAAGGTACATTCCTGTCTTGGCAGCAGCTTCTCCTGGGTTTCTGTGCCCAGTTTGGGGAGTAATTTTGCCCATTACCCAGCTTAGCAGAGACCCGAGCAAGCAGAGTGAAGATCTGAAGCTTTTCTGAAGCTGCATTTGTAATCTGCAGAAATTTTGGTTGAAACTGATTTTCTTTCTGTTGCAGGATTCCTCTCAAGGGAATTCCATCTTCCAGATCAATATGATAAAATACATTAAGGAGAAATATCCTAACCTACAAGTTATTGGAGGAAATGGTAGGCGTGTGTTGAAGACTCTTCTTGTCTTTAAATTACATTTGTTTCTTAGACATAGAGGGAGCTGCAGGGATGTGAATGAAACAGTCATCTTGGTAAATTTTTATGAACTTAAAATGGTTTCCTCTGACTTGTGGAATGGAGCAAGACCACAGTAGACACAGGGCAATACCTTACTACTGCAGATACTTAAAAACCTTTGTTCTGCAGCACAGTGTGTTACAGTCCTCTGTAGCACATTAGGCTATTAGCTTATTTTACACACCAGTTTAAAATTTTGCATAATAATGAATATTACTTGATGTGGAAATCCAATGGCAATTTTCCCTGCCTCTTGACAGCAGAGTCCAGTGGTCCTTGTGTTTACCTGATGCTGCTGTTACCCTGTACTCTGCCCTCCCTACCTCGTGTGGCCCAGAGAGTGCTTGGGACCATGTCGTGACTTCTGCTGCCTCAGCCTTTGGGTGGAAGTGTGTTGTAGAGTAGCCTAAAGGGGCAGTGTCACCTCTCCCACTGGGACAGCTGGGGCAGAAACTCACTGCTCCTCCCACACAGGCCTGGCTCTGGCACAGGCTGTGTCCCTGGGCGGGGGGTGTTGGCAGCCTGGGGGAACCTCCAGGGCAGAGAAGTGTTGTTTGCAAATGTGCTTGTCTGTTTTCAAACCGATTTCTGCTCCCCACAGTGGTGACTGCGGCTCAGGCCAAGAACCTCATTGACGCTGGGGTTGATGCCCTGAGGGTCGGGATGGGCAGTGGCTCCATCTGCATCACACAGGAAGGTGAGAGAGATCAGCCCCCTGCTAAATAGGCTGAAGACAGCGTTTAGTAGATGGAATTCTCCCACTGTGAGGGCAGTGTCCAACAGCAGACCTCTTTCACCCCCTTTGTCCAGGACTTCCAACCTTTGGGGTGGCAGCAGCAGCAAAGGCATTTCCCAGTACTGACCGAGACTGAGTAGAGCCGGTGTGGCAGATGGTGGCTTTGCCTGAGGGGGGCTGTTGGCTCGGTGTGGGATGGGGCTGGTGGGCTGCTCTGCAGGGAGAGGGGCTTACTGGATCTCCAGTGCTGATGGGTGGAGTGCACTGGGCTGTCCATGCTCCCTTTCCCCCTGGTGGCAGTGTGTGTGATGCTTGAGTATTGATCTGGGCTCGATGCCTTTGCAATTTCCAGGACAAAATGGGATTTCTTGCTTTTGTCTCTGCAGTTAGAGCTTGTGTGGGGCAGAGGCTGTGTCGCCCTTAGCTAAAAGGCAAGAGGGGCGTCCCCCAGGGCCTGAAGAAAGTCTGTCTTGAGGACAGACTCAGTCCTTGTGTGTTGAACCTCAGGTGGAGTGCAGAGAGGTGGTGCAGCAAGGTGCTGCAGTACATGAGCACAGCCCCTCCCTGCTTTGGTCCTTGGTCTGTGGCACAGGAGGCAGCAGGTGAGCAGCTGCTGGCTGTAGGAGCTGCATTAGCTCTGCCCTTTCCAGCATGGAGCCTGTGAGCAGCCCTGGATCTGTGCTTTGCCTGGCTGCAGGGGGTTCCCAGTCAGGGCACTCTGTCTCAGGAGCTTTCTAAGGAGGGACTGGTATCCTTGGACTGGCTCTTCCATAGCAGAGCCAGGACACACATGTTCTGCCCAGGCTCTGAGGCAAAGGCAGCTCTGATCTGCAGAGTGGTGGATGTCCCGGGAGATGGCGTTGGGAGCTGGTTTTGGCAAAGGCGCAGAGCAGAGGTAGAATGTGGTGCTTCACGGGAGATGTGGTTGCAGAACTCTTGCCTGCAGCTCCCCAGATGTTTGGCCCTGTTAAGGACAAGAACTCTGGCTTTTTGGGGTAGGGGTCACCTCTCTGGGGGGCTGCTGGGGTAGGGTGAGCATGTGCTGTGCACAGCCAGGCCTGGCTGCCTTGGATCTGGCCTCTGGCTTGGCTCGGGCTAGGAAGGGTCTGCAAAGTCAGCTCTGTCCCACACCGTATGCTCTGTCCAGTAGCAGGTCACTTCTGGGGTCCTTTGTTCTGCTGCTGTTCTTCTGTCTCTAAAATGTGTGTGTTTGTTTTTGTTTAGCTGCTCCAAAGATCCCTCCAGACCTAAAGTCCCACAGCCCCAAATGCCCTTCTACTGTCACGGGCACCTATAGTAAGTCACTTGCCCTGTTCCCAACCCTAATTATGTGTCTTGAAGCAGGACCCTGATTTGGCTGCACATGGCCCTACTGCTTGTTTGAGAATAATTTAGCTGTAGATGCACTTGGGGTTTTGAGGCTTTGGATACTGGTTTTGAATCTGAAATGAAATCTGAGAAGCCTTTCTGATTTTGTAAAGCACAATCTGAACTGTCCAAGCTGAGGGAATTCAGGCCTGTCCTCTCTCCACTCCAAAGTCTAGTTAGGAGCATGACTGCACCTTCTGGATCCCCAGCCAGGCCTGCTCCTGCCGATCCAGTACGGGGAGGCGATCCCTGAGCAGTTCTGAAAACGTAGCCCTGCTTCTGGTGAAGTTGTGCACTGGCCAAGCTTCCCATGGAGCTGCCCTGAGTTACTGAGGGACTTCACCACGCACGGCCACCTGGGCCATCTTTTCCCCACCAAGTCCTGTGGAGAGAAGGGGCTTTTGCCTGCCCAGCACAGGCTGCAGTGTTCTCTGCTCCAGTGCTCTGACCAAGCAGCCCCTGCAAGGCAAGCCTTAGGCTTTGTCCTTTCTGCTAGTTCTGACACCTCAAAGGGAGAGGTTTACTCTTGCAGGTCCTGGAAGGTTTCCTCTAGCAGATGATTTTGTAGGGCCACCCTTTGGCAATACACTAAAAGGGACAAGCCCTTGCCCTGACCGTGTGGTGTGTGTGTGTGTGCTCAGAACCCTGCTTGGGAAGCCTGCGCTCCAGGGCTGTGGCACTGGGCACTGGCACAGGCAGAGAGGCTCCCGGGGCCCTGTGCCAAGCTGTGCCTTAGAAGGGCTGGTCTCTGTGGTTGCGCTTGAGAGGTTTCTGCAAGCCCTGCACTGTCTGTGGCACAATCCCATAGACCCTGCACTCAAAACCCTTCAGAAATGGGTGTTTCCACAGAGCTCTTCCACAGCAGTGTTCTGCAGCTGT
This sequence comes from Phainopepla nitens, assembly GCA_013400175.1. Classification (NCBI taxonomy): domain Eukaryota; kingdom Metazoa; phylum Chordata; class Aves; order Passeriformes; family Bombycillidae; genus Phainopepla; species Phainopepla nitens. The sequence continues at coordinate 112,964 of VXBQ01009498.1, forward strand.
ACTGTGGCCTTCAGCAGTGCAGAACTGTGCAAGACCATCTCTTTAAAGGCATTGATGATAAAGCTGGCAGCCTCTCCCTGGCTGGCTGAGCCTGAGCTGAACGCTGGGGTCTGATTAAATTTAGTTCTGTCACAATCTCAGCCTGGAGTCTGGCTGCCCTCCCTCAGCAGCTGCTGCTGAGTGTTGGGAGTAGAGAAACTGAAGCCTCCTGGCCCCAGCAGGCCTCTGCCAGGGACGTGCTGCCAGCACTGCTGCCATGCAGGCTGATCCACACCTGGAGTTCACACTCCAAAGTACTAATACTGTATGGCCTTAATCTTACCCACTTTATGGGACTAACCATGACTGGAGAAAAGGCTTTGAGTTGATGGTGGGAAAGGGACGTCTCTCTGACAAAAGCTTATCTCAGTGTTTTTGCATGCCTGTGGCTGACAAACATGTTACAAGACGTGCTTTGTGCTGGTTTTCCTCACATAATGGGAAGCTTCTTAACTGCTACTGACTGGGAAGAACAAGTAAATCCAAAGCTAATAACTTTCTCCCTATGGGGCAGCTAAACTTGGTGGAATCCTTGCTACATTGCTGGGCAGGAACATAAATTATTACCAAACCATTCTGCCTGTTTCCTTTTCCACTGCTGCATGTGTGTTTTGTGTATGCAGGCCTGTATGTATAGATATATTTATATCTATACTGTATACAGGCATACGAGCTCTCTCCCAGCCAACTGCCTTTCCATTCAAGAGGCACATCATACTGATGCTGGGTACATGGACAAGGGGTCTGGCAGCTCCAGGAGTGAGCCAGCAGTGGGACATGGCTACATGCCAGAGATGCTTTGGAGAGGGGCTGTTGGAGTTTGCTTTATTTCCTCCCCAAGCTCCCCACACGTCTGCCGTGCACCAGGATTGAGCCACGAGTCTCATCTGATCCTGGGCATTGATCAAAGACCCCAGTCCCAAGGTCACTCACGGCTTTTTGGAGCCAAGGGCTGTGAGGACGTCTCAGCAGGCATCTCCCGGGCATCTGCTTCTCTTGCAATTCAGCCCAGGGAAGGAGCATCCAGGGATTTGTGCGTTCTGAGTGCTGGAGCATGTGTGTGCTGGAAGCCTGACAGAGCCTGCTGGGCCGGGGATGTGCTGCAGCGTGGGGCTGACCGCGTGCGCGCTGTCCCGCAGTGCTGGCGTGCGGCCGTCCCCAGGCCACGGCGGTGTACAAGGTGTCCGAGTACGCCAGGCGCTTCGGCGTGCCCGTCATCGCCGACGGAGGGATCCAGACCGTTGGGCACATCGCCAAGGCCCTGGCACTTGGGGCCTCCACAGGTGAGCAGCGGTGCAGGGAGTCTCCTAGGAGCTGTTTCCGTGTGGCATCACACTGGGCGTGAGGGCGTGGGGGCTGCAGCCAGCGCTGGGCCCAGGAAGCCTGAGGGATTTTGCAGCCGCTGCCACTGCCGCTGATGTGCTTTTCCTGGTGATATCTTGTGCCAGTGATGATGGGCTCTCTCCTGGCTGCCACCACGGAGGCCCCAGGCGAGTACTTCTTCTCGGATGGCATCAGGCTGAAGAAATACCGCGGCATGGGCTCGCTGGATGCCATGGACAAGAACTTGGGCAGCCAGAATCGGTATTTCAGGTCAGAGATGGTGCTTTGGGGCAGCAGATAAAGCTTTTGGGGCTTCGGTGCTTCACAAATACCCTTAATTTGTGCTTTCATGCAGTGAGACGGACAAAATTAAAGTGGCCCAGGGGGTCTCCGGTGCAGTGCAAGACAAGGGCTCTATCCATAAATTCATTCCGTACCTAATTGCTGGGATCCAGCATTCCTGCCAGGATATTGGTGCCAAGAGCCTGACCCAAGTCCGGTGAGTGCTTCCCCATGCCTGTCCTCTGGTTAGGTCATGGTGCTGCTGTCTGGAGTCCCTGTGGAGCTGTATTCAGGCTGGAGTGTATTCTGGATAGTTTGTAGCTCTCTTTCCTCATCTCAGGTGGGCACTGCATAATGGGTCTGCCGGGCCCAGGGATGCAGGAATGTAGGGATGTGGTCTCTTGTGGCATATTCAGCTGGGTGGGCTCAAAATGTTGGAGTTACATTACCCAGCCTGGTTCTTGGGAGCACAGCAAAGACCATTCTGGCCACAGCTAGAGGAACCAGTGACCCTCATCTCAGGTGTTCCAGCTGAGCATGTGCCAGAGCACTGCCTTCCCTGGACTCTGCCTGGCTTGTGACAGGTGTCCTTCTCCCTCAGAGCTATGATGTACTCGGGAGAGCTGAAATTTGAGAAGAGGACAACATCTGCCCAGGTTGAAGGAGGGGTGCATGGCCTCCACTCGTAAGTGCTTCTGGCAGGATCCTTCTCACCTTGTGGGGGATGTTGGGGGTCAGAAACAGCCACCCTGTACCTCAGCTGCCGTGCCCTAGGCTTGGTGTGCCTTTCATTGGCTTGCTCTGGCACCACACAGCTGGGCCAGGCCATGGCCTGTCAGGATGCTGAGGCTGTTGCCCTCCCTGGGCTGGCAGAATCCATTCCATCCTGCACCTTTGTCCCTGCCCTGAGTGAGGAGGGTCAGTAAAGGGGCTCCCTGGTGCTGCTTCCCTCGCAGGTACGAGAAGCGCCTCTTCTGAAGGAGACGTGTCTGTCTGTCCTTGTGCCACTCAGCCCTGCGCCGCCGCGCGCGGGAGCTGCTCTTGCTGCAGAAGTGCCATTATTCTGGGCTGTCCCTTGGCTGCTTTGTGACCTCCCGCGGGGCCCGCCTTCCACCCCGGAGCTGTCATCCTGGGCTGGAGCCTTGCACGTGTCGGCCATGTTTTACAATAAAAAACTGAAAAGATGTGCAGCTGGTGTCAGCCCGGAGCCCCTCTTCCTTCTTTATCTCCCTTGCTCTCCATCCTTGTTTTCCATCCTGTCAGAGGCAGCTGATAACCCCAGAAGGGATTGTGTGCATGTGAAGGGCAACAGGGATGGGAGAGCCCTGAGACAGGGCTGAGTGGGTAACACTGTGGCTTCTGTAAAAGGCCCAGTGGCTGCACCCCCTTGGGCTGTTCACAGGATTACCTGCCCAGGCTCCAACAGAGCAGTTGTTAGGAAGGTGGGCAAGGCACGGGGAGGGGCACAAGTTTATAAAGGAGCTGGTCTGCATTTCTGCAGGCCTGAGCAGTGCAAACGTCCCTGGCTTGGCAGGTTTACCTGGGCTTGCAATGCCAGAAGCCAAGAAATATTTTACACCTGTACAGTTGTACATGTCCCACACATCACTCCTGCTGAAGACTGTGTTTACCAGCAGTGGTTTAGGGGTGTCAAATTTGATTTATACACTAAAACCACAGCCGTGACTGCACTGCCATGGTGTGGGTGTCACACGTTCATTAGGACACTTGCTTTTGCCTGCCAAGGTGGCAGAGTTCAGGGCTTCCATTAGGTACATGTACTCTCTTCCTGAGGGGTGACATCCCCAGCCATGAACCAGCCAGTGTGGGGACAGGACAGGGACCCTCCTGGAGCTGAGCCTTCAATGGGAGGGGGTGCAGCACCCTTGGCCCAACACTGCCCAAGGGACATCAGTGCTGGGGTGGTACAAAGCCCCACAGGAGAGCCCAGGCCAGGCCAGCACCAGCTGGGACACACTAGTTGCTGGTGCTGGCTGTGCTCAGGAAGCTGCTGGCACATGGCATCCCACCAGCACACATGCTGCCCAGTGCCTAAGGTGAGCGCATGCCCCGTCAATTTGTTACAGGCTCAATGCGCTGTGCATTAACCACCACACAATTTCCTGCACTTCCCATTTACATATATTTTCCTCGTGGAGCTCCATGTGTCTGGGGGTGTACAGCTCACCCCACCAGCCTTCACTCTCCTTCAGGTGAGGCTTCTTGCTGCCAAGGTGTGGGGCATGACCTTGGCAGGGCCGTGGGAGCAGTGCTGCCAGCAAAGCCTTGTGCTATGCCCCACAGTCCCCATTCCAGACTCGGCACGGAGGCCAAGAAGCCAGGGACTGCAGGGAAGAGCTAAGCCCATCTATTTCACAGCCCTCCTGCGTGCAGAGCCATCACTCAGCTGGCAGCTCCACAGTTCACCATGGAGTGTTTCTCATCTGGGAGCAGCGACCCTCGGGGGCCTCAGGCAGGCAGGGGAAGACCCACGCAGCCCATGGGCATGGCAGGCAGTGCCTACATCCCGTAAGTGCCCCGCGGGGGGATGAGCCCAGCGGCCACCAAGCGCCTTTCATTCGTTAGGAAGTTGAAGGTTGCACACGCATTCGCCTGTGAATAGAAAGGGGAGTGAGTGAAGCTCCGGCCCTCAGAAAGGAGACTCGGCCCCTCCCCACAAGGTACACGACCCCTTCCCTCGCTTTCAATGGGGTGCTGCCTGTGCTCCCCCTTACCGTGTCTTGCACCTCCACAGCAATCCCGCACTCCCGCATCTGCTTCAGCATGGCGGGGTGGAGCCGCTCCACCCTGTCCCCTGTGCCCAGCACCAGGATCTCTGCAACAAGAGCACGACAAAGGTGGGCAGGGCAGGGTTCGAGCTGCCTCGGCCCAGACCTGCCCTTCCTGCAGGGACCCGTGGCTCCTGCACAGCCACCCCGACAGGCGCCCGAAGCGGGGGCAGCCCGCGACCCTCCCGCGCCGCGTACCTATCTGGGGCTCCAGCAGCCGGAACAGCGACAGACTCTCGTGCGAGATGTCCCGGTGGGAGCCAACCTGCGGGGACACGGCGGGCGCTGAGGGGGGCTGTCCCCGGTGCGGACCGGCGGCCCCCGCCCCGCCGCCGGGCACTCACGTTCCACTGGAGGATGCTGCGGGGCAGGACGGCGCAGGGCCCCACTACCACGTCTCCGCTGATGGTGAAGCCGCGGGTGCTGTAGCCCTCGATGAACATGATGTTCGGGGACTCCGGCTCCAGCACCATCACCCGCGTCCGTTGGTACATCTCATCATCGGCGGGTGTGAGGCGGTGACCCCGGCACGGCGCTCTGCGGGGAGAGGGAGCAGCTGGGACACG
>VXBQ01009498.1:131169-148947 GCA_013400175.1 Phainopepla nitens
TCCACTCGCCCGGGGTTCCGGCCCCCGCCTCTGACCCCGCGAAGCGCTCCATCTCCTGCTGGAACTGCTGCTGCCGCCGGCGGTTGGGGTCCACGTTGATCCAGTTGTTGGCGATCCACTTGGTGCCTTGGGTGACCAGGCAGCCCCCGTGCAGAGCGAAGTCATCCAGCTCACCCACCCAGCCTGCGGAGCAGAGCCTCGTTAGACGGTGGCAAAGGAGGGCAGGCACAGCTGGGACCTCACAGTGAACACCAATGGCATCTCTCCTGCCTGCATGACCTGCTTGGATTTGAGCTCAGATACCTCTTAGAGGAGTTACTTTTCCTGGCACCTCTCCATCTTAATGCCATCTCACCCTAGCACCTACAAGGAGTTCATCAGGAAAGGCTCCCTGAAGGCAAAATGCCCACTGCCTCCATCTCTCCACTCAGCAAAAGTGGCTCTCACAATCCAGATCACAGTGTTTGATTTCCTCAGCTCTTTTGGGAAAAGGCTGGCGTAGAAGAGATGGGTACTGTCACTAGAAGGCCCATGGAAGCCAGAGGCTTGCAGTGGTTTTAGAGATTTCATTTCAGCAGTTCTAAATGACCTGTTTACAATGATCCTATCGTTTTTCTACAGCAGACTTGCATCAGCAGCCACTTTCCATTTAGGAACAAACTGCTCATAAAAACACAACGGGGCTCTTCTCACAGGAGAAGTGACACAGGAGAGTGACAGTCTTGATATTATCACCCAACAGCCCAAACACTGGTCTTCTGACCTCCTCTGTGGATTTTCTAGAGATGGAAACATGGGCCGCTCTCAAGGGACCTGGGACGCCACATTCCTTCCTCCCACCACAGCTCAAAATCCGCCAGGAAACCCTCTGGAGCCATACTCACCAGCAGCCTTAAAGATTCATGTCAATTCCCAGCCTGTCAGGGAAAACCGCACTGCGCTTTGTGACAAAAACAGCCCCAAGGACACATCGTGGGGCTGCAGCTGAGCTACAAAGCAGCACTGGCCCCGAGCGTGCCACGGGGTGGCCCATGTGTCCTCATGCTGCAGAGCTGATGGCTGTGCCTTTGTCTACCTCCCCTCCCCACCCCTTTGGGCAACACCACATCAGTGACACATTTTGAATTGCAGACCAAGTTCCAGCAGGAGTTTCAGCTTGCACAGCGGGATGGAAGGCAGCTGGTGATGGCGAGTGCAGCCAAGGTCTTTGTTTGCTAAGCTAGTCCTGTTCCCCAAAGGCATCAGGAGCCATTGACCTACTGCCTGTAAACAAAAGCCTTTCAGAGTCAGGAAGCTCCTACTCAGCTGTTGACAAAAAGACTCTACAGTTCCCACTAGCAGGCAGCTACCATCCTTTTTTTAGCTGTTCTTTGAGCTCCCAGCTGCAGCAAGGAGATGATGGCTGTCACCTAGTGCAGTCCCACCCCTCCCAAGAGCCCGTTTTGAAGTGAGCCTCTACCTTCTCCATCTGACAGGTAGTTGTACCAGAAGACAGCAGTGCCTTGCTGAGGTTTCACTCGCAAATTGCCCTTGTCACAGTTTTTCCGAGTATCTCGCAGGTCAATGTCGTTCTGGATCAAAGACTGGAGAGAAACCGTAAGGAAGGTGTCACAAACAGGGCTGGAACAAGGCACACACACTGGGTTGCCCCTGCCCCTCACCCTTGCCTGAGTGTCCCACAGGATGGCCTAAAGTTGATGCAGGGGCTTTCATAATGCACCTGGAGCAGCCAGTTTCAGGCCCCAGGAGCTTCATAACCTGTTTCTGAGCAACTGCCATTTCTCAACACATTGCCTGGCACCTCACACCTCTGAGCAGGGAGAGCTGAGCTGTCAAAGCCCTGCACCTCCTCCCCTGACCTCAGAGGAAAAAGACTGTAGGTGGAGCATGGTTTTCCCAGTGCTCTAGCTACAAATGCTAATGCACACCAACCTAACGCAGCAGAGCCCTTCTGCAGCCACAGTGAATAAAGACATTCAAAGAGGGACTCAGAATCCCCAGGGCTAACACACAGGTTCATTTACCATCTCTTCGTACGTCCTGTTATCAGCGATAGGAAAGACTGTTTCACCTCCCCCAGTGACATTGTTCAGGTAGAACAGCACGGTCACATACCTGCAAGACAGAGCCTGTCAGCACACACACCTGGAGCAGGAGATGCCCAGGGGCTGTCCATGCCCTGCCCCTCCACCATAAATACAGTGGCTCCTCCAAGACATCACAAAGCACATGATTTACACCATCAGCTTTTCTCCAAGAGTAACACAAAGAAAACAAAGGAAACCTCTACCAGGAGTAGTGAGTGGGCTTGTAGGCTCTGCAGGGGCAGGCCAACTCACTCTGCCTTCCTTGCATGGACTCAGGATTTGCCCACCTCCTCTTTAAAATGCTTTCATGCCAGTGATGGTTTGTGAGCCTACAACCTGAGCACTGAGTCCCAGGCGAGATGAAGTTGATGCCTTAAGTTTTGGCTTTCATATTTTTTAGATTCTGTACTGCCTTAGTGTGTGACTCCGAACTTCACGTAAAACGTAAGCAAGTTCTCTTCACAGGGCAGTTAGAGAAAATAATCCTTTTCCAGCTTGAGAACCAAGGATACCAGTGCAGCTTTAGGCTCAAGAAGTATAAACAGTGAATTGAGGAGAGCAATCTGAGAGGACGGGACTTCATAACCTGAAGCTGTAATTGGACAATTGACCCCAATATGGAAACGGACCAAAACTTTTAAAAGTGTGAAAACTCATGACTGGGCATCCANACAGGCATCAGGGTGAGGCGAAATGGCTCCTTACACCCCTTGTCTAACGTGTGCAGGGCAGAGCTTACCGGCAGGAGGTCTCAAAGGGAGTGCTTTCATTGGCAACAAGCTTGGTGTGGCTGCAGGCAGTCTCGGGGAACACGGGGCCACTGTCCATGTGGGCGTGGTAGTGCCCTCCTTGGTCGTACCGCACAACCTGGAGGGGCTCGCTGTGCTCCACGATCTCAGGGGGCAAGCGAGTCAGGCGCATTACCCTGGGGAAGAGCAGAGCAGGTGAGTGGAAAGCCACCCTCACCCCAGGCAGCCACTACTCCCAAGCAGTGAATAAACCCAGAGAAAGAGAACCCCCTTCCCCAAAAGACCGGAGAGACGGATGGGCTGCAGTGAGCATGCCGAGAGACAACCACGTCCTCACAGATCTGCTGGACCATCAGCATCGGCTCAGAAAACCCTCATCAAGGTCAATAAAAAAAAAAAAAAAAACAACAGAAGGAAGTATCTCTAGCAGGACTGCTCTCAGGAAGACTTTGCTTGCTCAGCAAGATCCCTTCTGTGCGTGTCCCTGGAGCCTTCATGTGCCATCTCATCACTTCTCTGGACTCCTGCACACCACCTACAGACCTCAGGGACAGTTAGGAAAGCACAGGGCCCCTGCTGAGAGTGAACAAGAGACTAGCTCTAGGAATAGTCTTGTCACCTAACTCACCTTTCCCTGTTGCCTTTTCAGCAGCCTCCCCCAGGGCAGAGGGGCACTGGAAGTGATCAAGGAGACCGGAGCCCTCCTGCTCTGGGATTTTTCCACTGCTACATCTGAGATCATCCCCAAGGCAAGCAGGTACGTCTTGAGACCTGCCAAAGAACACTCAGAGCTCTGAGAATCCGGACTGGTGAAGCCCTTGGGGCAGATGCAAGGAGAATGTGGCACCCAGGCAGGATGGCAAAGCCCCTGCAGGTGCTGCCTGGTCCCAGGGAGGACTAACAGCCTCCTTCAGTGCTGTGTCTTCACATCCTCCTGACAGTGGCCAACTGGAGAGCGTACAAGGGGAATGCCGATGCCTGCGTGTGCTGGCTAGCTGGCACAGAGAAGGTGGCAGCCACAGTCTGCTCTAATCAAGGCAGTATGTGACCCCATTTTCCCACTGGAAAGCACTGAAGAAAAGGAGTGGCCAACAGCTGTTTTTCAGGCCTCAGGACAGATTTTACCCACCCACGTTCTGGGTGAGGACCAGCACCACAAGAACAAGCCAGTCTCCAGCCAATTATCTGGAACTCACCACAACCACATGATTTGGCCTTCATGCTGGGCTTGAGCTCTTCCCAGAACCAAATCTGAGATGAAGGGAAGGCTAAGAGGTTCTCCCATCTGCCATGAGCTGCCCTACAATATGTATGCTTGGAGGATTAAACTAACTTGACTAATTTAAGGTGAAGTCGTGCTTTTTAAAAAGTCAGCTCTGAACAGCAATGATGGATTTCAGTGAAATGCATGAGTAACTAAAGCAAATGACAGTAACCGCTGGCACCCAGACAGCATTGGAAACGGGCAGTTTCTCCCAGTAAGCTCAGTTACTAATTAGAATGAATGATTTCATATACTGCCAAATCTTTCTGGTTTTATAGGGCTGTTCCCAAAAGTGAATGGAGATGCTGAAAGGCTTGATTTTTCTTTCTCCCTTTCCACAGGACAATACAAATTCTTGTTCTAATGAAAACCTCCTCTCTCCGTTTTGCGTCTGTGTTCATTGCTCTTTTTACTTCAAAGACTTTTCACACAATTAGGAAGTGTGAATATTAGCAAGTCTGCCACTGCCTCTCCCAGAACACAGGTGATGCTTGTGCCTACCCAAACCCAGCCTCCCCTCAGCTGCCTGGCCCTTACCTTTGGCGAATGGCTCTCATGACTTGGTGTGCCCCCTCGCCCTGGTACAGCCAGGTGTGCTGGCTGTTGCGCACCAAGTCACTCATCTTCACTTTCTGGCTTCCCATGTACTTGTGGAAGTCACGGATATTCAACTGCTTGAACTCCTCCAAACTTAGCACACCTACGGGAACACAGGAAAAGCCACCTGACCCTGGTGCAGGTAATAGTTCTTGTGTCCTGTACTTGGAGAAACAGCAGCTGAAATTGCACTGGTGAAGCATCAGCACTGCAGAAACTCCCTTCCTCACACAGACCCCAGTCAGGATCCACTGTGTCCTCAAAAGAGTGCACCCCTTCTGCCCATGATCACGGGCTCCAGCAGTGCTCTCGCCTGCAGCAGAGGACACAGAGCAACCTGCCAGAGTGAATTGAGCAGGGTCAGAACTGGGACAGGCAAAACACCATTTTAAACTTTAAAAAGCTCCTGAAACACACAAATCAGTATATCTAAAGAGAGAAACAGACACTACAGTTCTGATACACACAATGAAGTCTGCCACCCAATGTCTTGAGGCTTATTACTTAGATATTTAAATCAACATGTTTAAGGACAGAGTGGGACCTCAGACCACATTTTCTATATGACCTTGCAGGGTAATTAAGAAAAAGCCAAACCCAAACCAAGCAGTACATTCTCCTGCAATTGTGTAATTGCAAAACATAAATGAGGAATACATGACAGTACGGTCTTGCGTAAATAGAAATAACAGAAAAGCAAGAAGTATGAAGCAGTTTCTCCTAAAACAGGTATTTCTTGTTTGCACTCAAGTGGAATCAGCAAGGGGTGGACTCTTGCCTTTGTCAGCTTCAAGGGAAAATCCTCACATTTGTTGTTTCCTCTTCAGGGAGAAGGGAAGCCTTGCACTGGTCCCTGATACCAACGTGCAGTGCACTGTCTTGGGCTGCCCAGCACACACCATGGGCTGGGAGAGCAGCTCACTCAGGCAGCAAACCCAGTGCTGCTGGGTGCCAGCTCCGCTCCCTGGGCACCAGCACCCCCTGGCAGGAGGAAGGACCAGCCACAGGGGTCAGCCAGGGACAGTTCCTCAGGTGCCTTGTCCTCAGGTCATGACCAAATGATCCACTGTTATTATTCCTAGTGTCTCTCTGTCCCCACTTCCCCTTACTCCCCACAGTCTTTGATGACGCAGTGCCACATCCAGGTTGTGACCTGGTCTCTCAGTGTCATGTACCAATCTAACAACAGAGGGAAGCAGTACTCTGGAAGCAAGGTCTTGCCAATAGCCCTTTAACAGGACCTTTCATTTGTTCATGTCCAGAATGGTGGAAAAGCCACTGAGGACTCAGTCATACCCCTGCCAAGAATGCCACCAGCCTGGAGGAGAGTTGTGCAGGGTGCCCTCCGGATATTTATGCATTCACATTGCTACTGCTTCAACTCCAAAGCAGCTCCTCCTGGGCAGCTCTCAATGCCAGGTCACTGGAAGAGAGTGTGTAGAGCCTGTGCATTCACTTAATTTGATTAGGAAATGGAGTGTTGCTTAATTGAGGCCACTCTAATTAGAGCAGCAGAGGTTAGAGTGTATGTCCGGAGCAGCAGGAGCCCTCGGGAGAGCGGGGACAGGAGGGGCAGAAGTGGCCTCATGGAATACAGAGAGGTTGCAGCAGCACAGAGGGAGGTCAGTGCCAAAGGCTGACAGACAAGATCACCCCCACCTCCACTCATTCCACTCTCCCCTCACAGTGACACGGGCCTCTTGGCCTGCTGCAAACATCTCCCTGAAAACAGGGGAGGGCATGCAATGTGTGTCTGAACATCTGCATCCCAGGTAACAAGAGCTCTGTAGTCAGAACCTGAGCAGTCTCTCAGACCAGGGGAGCAGAAGCACAGCCCTAAGATCCTGTTACAGCAGGGCATGACCCAAGGCAGGTCTGACAGGGGAAAGGGAGTGCAGAGTTGTGGTCTGGTCCTGCTCCAGCAAGATCCAAGCCCAGGCAGCGGGACCAGTTAGCCACTAGAGTGGTGATGCAGAGGCAGGAGTGCTGCAGTAAGAGGGTTACCCCGCATTTACTTTCCTGAGAAGGTGTCTAGGGCAGTGCTACTTCCCTTCAAGGAATTCAGCTAGAGAAGAAGGCCTGGGCAAGATCAAGGGCTCTTGCTCTCCCCCACATGGCTGTGCAAGGTGTCCAAGGTGCTGAGGGTGACGGGATTCTCATGGAGCTGCTCTTACCATTCCCATCAGGATCAGCTTTGACCGCTGTGTACATCTCCCGGATGTTTTCGGGGGTCATCCACCGGCCGTTCCCAAGTCGGGTATGGGTCAACACCTGAAATTCATAAAAGGATCAAAAAAAAAAGCACTGGTTTCTTGCACTCCTGAGACCCTACAGGTTCCCTGCATGAGGCCTGGTGGGATCTCCTCCACAGTACATCAGCCAGACAGGCACCAGCACATTTCTGCAGAAGGACGATTGCAGTGAGAATCATCTGGCAGCCACACACAGAGTGTCGCTGATGAGTGCTGTTATTTCCAGTTTAGGTCATGGCAAATGACTGCTGGGAATTGGTTAACCAGCCCTGAGGTGGAGAAAGCACAGCTTTCTCTTGAAAGGAAAGTAAAGCTATTGATGATAAAACTGAATGCTTTGACTTGTCTAAGGTAAGGGCACAAAATTCTTCCCTTCAACATGTACAGAGAGATGCAGAAACCTGAACAGCTCCCAGCAGGCTCTGACCTTCAGTGAAAGGAGCCTTGCCCTGGGCTGTCACTGGCACAGCTCCCCATACTGCACAGCACTTGTGGTGCACAGCATGGTTCAGACTCCCAGCTTCACCTGAAATGGGAGCCTGAGGAGTGACATGCTTGAACTGTCATTACTTGCCCTGATGCACCCTGCCATACAGGGCAAGAGTGCTGAAGAGCTGTGGACAAGAGGCTTATTATCCCCCTTGGCTCATCAGTAGGGGTGGCTTTGCTGGGGCTTGTGAATTCACACAGTAAGTTCCCCACAGGCTGCACAAAGCAGGGCCTACATGCCAAACTCACTTCCCAGGACACACAGCAAGAGGCAACAATCCACAGCACAGGAACATTTTATCCAGCATATTCAAAACACACTAGTCCTGCCAAGGACTGTTGCTGCCTCCCAACAGCATGAAAACTACTGCACATTGCCCCAGAAACTTCCATCCTGGAGGCCAGCACAAATTTTGAGGCATAAAATTAAGCAAATTGTGATCAATATCCTGGGATCTGGCCCCACCCAAGCACATGAGTAACCAAGAGAGCATCTGATGAGGGGATGTGCCAGAGGGTCCCCAGCAAGCTTTCCCCAGTCTGTCCCACACTCTACCTCCTTGAGCTGCAGCTGCCCATCCTGATTGTGATCCAGCAGATTGAAAATGTCCACCTGGCTGATTTCGATCATTTCCATGGCTTCCTCATAGTCCTCTGTGGGTAGGATCTGGCTCTTCTGTAGCCCCTTTAGCTTTGCCAGATGGACAATGAGCTTGCACTCCTCCTCTGTCAGGAAGTCAGGGATTTCTGCAGCAAAAGTGTGAGCAGCAACAGAGACTGAGGAACTGTTACAGTGGGATCCCATGCTGGTGGCAGGAGACTCAGGAAAAAAAAAATCAAAAGAGGTAGGGGGGAAATCTAGGAACTGTCTAAGTTCAGGACATTCAAAAACATCCACCCTTCCACCAGAAGGGCTCTCAAAGAGCATGCACCACACACCTGAGCTGCTGGAGGTAGGTATTTTTATAGCAGCAGTTCCTAAATGTTTGGATCCTGGGGTCAAGCCCTTAAACTCTCTCACAGATACCACAATGGACAAAGGAGTGAACAAACACGTGCATATCACTGCATATTACCATTTCAAAGGTGCCGTGTGGATCACAGTCTGGGAACTGCTGCTTTACTGGAAGGGAGGCCAAAAATCTTTACAGTGGGCAGTGCTGATGGCCAGGGTTTCAGACTTCCTTGCTCTCATGTGGAGAGGATGGCACTTTGCAAAAACCAAATCCCTTTCAGGGGAGCATGGCACAGTGCTCTACTATGAAACTCAAACAGAAAGGAGAAAGATTCTAACTTACTCCCACTCAACCTCTTGATCCCCCACTAAAAATGGTCTTCAAATGCAATATTAAAGAGGAAAATGCTGGACATGGATGCCAGACACCATACCCAGGTATCTGCAGCTTTCCTTTGCAGCACAAACCCAGCAGCAATCAGGCAACTCCACAGTCCCAAGCAAATTGAAGTGCAGAGAAATCTACTGATGACCATGAGGCTAGGAGACTTCTAGCTGCATGGCACACTGGGCACAGACTTGGAAAGCACTGGCAAGGTCCCATTCCAGAGCACAGTTAGACTGTGGCCCAGGAGGTTCAGAGGATCCTCCTGGCAGATGTCTGTCACAGCTATGGCGACCTTGTTACGAGCTGCTGAGACTTTAGAAAAGGGAAAGAAAAACCACCAATGTAGGACAGGTTAAATGCTCCCAGACCCAAGGTCCTGCTCTCCAAATTGCAACTTCCTAGAGCTCCTGCAGGTATGTGCCAAGGACACATTATAGATCAACTACAGCAGCAATCCTCAAATGCAGGGAAAAAATTAATTACTTTCATGACCTGAAATCAACCCTATCGGCTCAAGCTGTCAATAAGCAGTTGGCTTCCTGCTAAGCACAGAGCAGAACCAGCCCTGTAGAAAATGAGCTGCTCCTGGGAAGCCCCAGGAACACAATGCAGCCAGCTGTATCCGTAACACACTCCAAGGAAACAATTTCCGCCGCAGGCAGCACAGGGTCCTTGTGCCAGAGGATGCTTCAGAGCTGGAGCTTCTCCTGACCAGTTTGAACCTCATGGCACAGCACCAGGTCCAAATGAACCATGTGAACTGGCAACCAACGCCCCCAGTATTTCCAGTTCCCCAAACTGGGCTACAATAATGATGGCTTACGGAACCTTAATTACGTGCTGGAGGAAGGACAAATCCACATGGGATTTCAGAATGAAGTAGGAATTCTGTTAACTGGAAAGCTTGTGGTCATGCAGGTTGCAAGGTGAGGGGGTTTCCAGCTGAGTGCTGCCAATCTCCTCTGCAAACAACCTGGCTCCACAGCTGCAAATTAGTTCCTCTCTGCCCCCAGCTCTCCTAAACAGTTAACTTGTGGCTGTGAGACCATCCTATCTCCCTGCCTGCTCAACAATAGATCCAGCTAAACAAATGCCTCCTAATTGACTTTAAGCAACACTTGATTGCTTTTACAAAAAACAAAAGAGAGGAAAACATTAGGGTTTATGAAATAATGACTAATCCTGGAGCAAGAGAAAGGGGATGGGTTGGAGCACTGGTGTCAAACAGAGATTCAATCTTGGCTGAAAGAGCCCCAAGACACACGGGCCAAGTCATTCATCCCTCCCCAACTGCCCTCATTTCCACACCTGCTGATCTAAGCCAAACCCCTGCTAAAATACAAACAATCGGGGCCGCTGGCAAATGAAAATTGGAGCATTGTCTTCCCCATGAGGGCTCTGAAAGGGCCGCACTTAATGAGGATGGATTGACAAAGAGGTGGCTCGTAGCTATAAAAGGCATCCCACAGTCAGGAGCAGCTCAGTCTGGGGCGTGCTGTCGGTTGGCTTGCTCCAAGCATGGTCATGTCCCCTCGCAGGCACCCCTCCAGGCTGGCTGGCCCGTGGCTACTGGGTCTCCTGGCACGCCTGCTGCTCTGGGGCTCTCCAGGCGCCCGGGCGAGCTACCTGAGGAGATCCTCCAGCTGCATGCCCATCCCACACCGCATGGCCCTGTGCTACGATATCGGCTACTCCGAGATGAGGATTCCCAACCTGCTGGAGCACGAGACCATGACAGAAGTCATCCAGCAGTCTTCCAGCTGGCTGCCCTTGCTGGCCAGGGAGTGCCACCCAGACGCTAGGATTTTCCTCTGCTCCCTCTTTGCACCGATCTGCTTGGACAGGTAAGATGCCTTTATGAGTTATTTCAGCTGTAACAGTTAACTTCCCGCAGGAGCACAGCTACGTGTGCCTCCCGAGAGAAAACGCATTCCATGTGATCCCTGCAGTCCCCAAGCAGCAGTGCTGCTGCTCCCGGCAAGGGACAATTGGATTACTCAGCAGGGAACATCCTTCTGAAAGCGAAACATGAGCATTTCATATCACAGGAGCAGAAATATGTTCCCTCCTTGGGATTCTTCTGCTCTCTCACCCCAGGCACTGCTGCCACATGCCCTGGCCAGCCCCTCATACACTGCAGTAGCTGCTGGCACACACCAGCTTCACCTCCTACCTCCTGTGCAGCCCCTCACCCCAGCTCCTGCTCCCAGTTTCTCAGTTTCCCAACTGCTTCCCAACAGTTCCAGCAGCAGAAGGAAATCCCCAGTTTTGAGGTGCAGTTCTCAAAGTAGAGAGCTGCTAAGGAAATTTGGTGTGTAAAAAGGCACCTGTAAAGATAAGCAGTCTTTGCACAACTACAGAAGATCCCTAAGGAGATGAAGGGCTTCTGGCAGCTTGCCTCATCCCTCCCGTCCTCAGAATTTCCTTGCTTGCTTCCTGGACATGAATGTTCAAAAAAAAGTCAAAGATGCCAAAACTGCCTGCTAACCCTTCAACACAGCCCTGTGCAGCAGCAGTGGTGCTAGGGCTCGACCCTCAGCCTCCTGCCAGGCACACTGAGGTGCTCAATACCCATCTCCTCCCCAGGCTCATCTATCCCTGCCGCAGCCTCTGCGAAGCTGTCAAGAGAAGCTGTGCGCCCGTCATGGCTTGTTACGGCTATCCCTGGCCTGAAATCCTGAACTGCAACAAGTTCCCTGCAGATCATGAACTGTGCATTGCAGCAGTCTCCATGGATGAAAATTCCTCAAGCAGGAGAAGTAAGAGGTTTTTTCTTCATGTATTTTCCCATATGTAACACTGAAAGCTCAAAAGGATGATCCTATGACTTGCTGCTGTTCTGCATATTTCTGGGTTTAGGCTATATTTAAAAAAAAAAAATTACAAATTCTAGTTTTGTTCTCTCTGGGAACTGTGTCTAGAAAATTAGCGTAACATTGACTGCGGCTTGTTCCTCTCTCTGCTGTATTCATTAGCTCCCTGGGTGCCATCAGACCCCACAGGGTCTGGGGCAGGGGGAAGGAAAGGCTGCAAAGCCTCTGGCCCAGGCACAGTGGGAGAGCTCATGGAGTGCAGACTCCCAGCAGTGAGATGTGCTTCCAGTGGAGCTATGGAGCTGCAGCCCTCATCCTTCAGCTGTGGCTCGGGCTTAAAAACATGCAAAAAGAAATGTTTTGCAAGTCTTCTCTCTAAACATTTGAAATACCATGAAGGGACATGAGCCTCTGCAGACATGAGTTACACTGGAAAAAAGTCGGTCTGAAGGACTCAATTAACACCCAGATACTGATGAACACTGGGGGAGACTGAAGAGCAGTTAAGGGGAGAACAGCTATTTCAACAACATCATTTCAGCATCACTGGATGGAGTCTGGCCATACCACTGGTTTTGCTGTTTCATCCAAATTAGGAGATCTTCATTAAGCATTTTCACTGCTGCTTTAACATGCAGCAACGCAAGCCTGAACAAAGCACAAGTGGCATTTGCCCCAGCCACAGGAAGGAGAGTCCAACATTTCCCACCCTGCCTGTCTGAGGTATCTCTCCAGGGCCTGCGTAGCTCAGGAAGAGGCATCACTAAGAAACAGCAAGCCACCACTTGCAGATCTCAAAATTTCATTGTGCCTTTTCCACAGAAGCTTGACAAGGGTGTTATAACCTAATTTCTTTTGCAGCAGTGCCCCGAGCCAGCTGCAAGGACTGTGAGCTTGAGGAGGCCAGCACTGCTAGGGAGATCCTGGAAAGCCTCTGTGCAAATGATTTTGGTGAGTACTTTCCTTTTCCTCTCAATTTCTGCCATTCCCTCCAGCAGCCAAGCAGTGGCATGGACAGAAAATAGCTTTGCCATAACATACTGACTTGGAGAAACTGCAGCTTTTACAGCAGATCCCAAGGATTTTAGGTTTCCTCCTTACCTGAATTATCAGGTAAGGACCCAGCTCCTGGCAGCACTGAAAGTAAAGGCCTGATTCATTTCTGTGGGCTCTGATTTGTTTTTGGTCTGTAACTGCTAAAAACAAGCAGTACTCTGGTTTTCCCTTGCAGACAAGCATTTCAATCTAAGCCCATAAGAATCTTTAGCAAATTCCAGGCCAGCTGTTTCAAACTTTAATAGTGTTGTTCTAGTGTTGTGACTCTCCTAGCCCAAGCAAGTGGCAGCACTGGCTCTGCTCAATCAGATGGCAGGAAGTTTTCAAGATACTGTCCTGAATTCAGGCACACATATAGAAAAATAAAGATATTTTTCAATAGAAGAAAAAAGGTTACAAATCCTGAGCAGCTGTCAGTCATGTCACTTCCTGAAATCCCTGCTCAGAGAAAAGTCAAGTAATTTGCACAAAACCAGGACTTTGATGTGCATCTGCTTCCTTGTGCCCATGATTCCTCCGGGGTTTCTGCAGTGGTGCTGATACATCTTTGCCATTCTTAGGAGGGAAATGGATTGAGAAGGAGAAGGAGGTATTTTCTCCCACTTAACAAGAAGGAGAGAAAATGGCTTCAAGTTGCAATGGAGAGGTTCAGATTGGGTAATAGGAAAAATTTCTTCATCAAAAGAATTATCAAGCACTGGAACAGGCTGCCCAGGGAAGGGCATGAGTCACCACCCCTGAGGTTTTTGAAAGACATGTAGATGTGGCACTTGAGGACATGGTTTAGTGGTGAACTGGGCAGTGCTGGGTCAGTGATTGAACTTGATCCTTGAGGTATTTTCCAACCTAAATAATTCTGTGATTCTAAGAACAGTGTTCAGTACTGGAAACCAACCTCAAATGAGAACTTCTACAACTTTTGCAGTTGCAAAAGCTTGGACAGATACCTCCTCACATTACAGAGACAGCAGAGAAGCCTTGGGCTGTCTCTGTATCTTGAAGTAGGTGAGAGCTATGAAGAGTAAACAGAACTCACAGCTCTTTTTCCAACCCCTGCAGCAGTGAAAATCCGAATCCTGAGGAAGAACACCACCACCACCATCTCAGACTTCGACCTGGACCCCTCCAAGGTGGAGGTGCTGAAGCATGGCCCGCTCCTCAGAACTGAAATCCCTGCCAGGCTCCAGCAGTGGCTGGACATAGATGCCACCTGCGCCCACAACATCATGCGAGGCACTCACGCAGGGGTCTTCGTTGTAAGTGGTGAAGTTCAGAGTGACAAAGTGGTGGTGAACAAGGCCTATGCCTGGCAGAAGAGGAACAGGAACCTGCACCAGGCAGTGCGGAGGTGGAAACATCACCGCTGCCCCGAACAGGCAGGATGGAAGGTCTGAGAAATCTCAATTCCAGCAATAAGAAACTGCTCCCTTCCCTGTGGCTAGAAAACTCCTTTCCCTGGCAGGTGGTGTTTTGGAGATGTACAGTCATATTTCTAGGTGATTTGAAGCAATCATAGTACACAGATAGGGCTTCACTACAGATCCCTGTTTTACCAGGACAGAGCTTAAAGACTGCACAGATCTACAGAGCCTTGTAGATCCAGGATGTGCCATGTTCAGCTTTGTGTAGGATCCAACATCACAACAAAACTTAACTATGCAGGTGAGGACAAACTAGAAGAAACCTTTAATAACAGATCCTTCTAGTTCTTATTATCAGAGCTGGAATTTCTGATTCATTATTTGACCCCGCACAATGATGCCGTCCAAGTACCTGCTTGCCTTCTGTCCAGAGAAATGGATAGAAATGTCCTTACATGAAAGTCTCCCTGACTGCAAAGTGATACTTTTTATGTAACAGAGCAAATACTTTACTCTTGAACAGTCTGAGGTAAACTAACGGAGAGAGGAACCCACCTCAGCTATGCCCAGTCCCTTAGAAACTGCATGCTGAACTCGGCTCTTGCATCTCAGCTTCCTGCGCTGAGAGTGGATGAGCACCCACACGCAAAGGGAAACAGCCATTCTCAAGCAGGAAAGGCACAGAGCAGTTAGCTGAGGGTTTCTACACAACAGAGGAAACTACTTTTCAACATCAGAAATTCAGTGTGGATCAGAAGATTCTGGTAACTGAGGATATCACAAGAATCTCGAGAAAAGAAGAGCATGAGTGAGACATCAGCTGTTCAAAGCTCTACTTTGGTGTGAACAGCAGCTTTGCTCAGGACTGGGAGGTGAGTCCCAGCCCCAGCACGGCAGGATATTGCAGTTTTGATATGGGAGCAGGGGAGAAACCTTCCACACCTGCCTGGCCTTCCACCTGTACATAAAGAAGATAGAAAATATGGGAAAAGTCAGTCTCACCAAGTTCTCTGCAGCTCACTCTCTCACTCAAGCGGGACTGTCACTTCCTGCAGGGGCACACACTGTGCTCCAGACCACAGAGCAGAAAACAGCAAATCCCCAAATGAGAAACAAGCCGGATTTCTACCACCTAACAAAGCGCTGTCCATGGAACCTTTTCTAAATTGGTTTAAACCTGTGGCTGAAAAAAAAAAAAAAGAAACAAAACAAAACCAAAACCCACAAGAGGAAGAAACAGCGTTTGGGAGCAGTGCTTTCTGCCTTGTTGGTGATGCCTGCAGCGTTGGCCGTGCAGAGACAGCCGGTCTGCCGGAGACACATGGGTCTGCTGGAGACACATGGCTCTGCTGGAGACACATTGCCTCCCCGTGTTCAAAAGGCACAGCAGCAGCCCACGCTGCGGGCTCCTCCTCACACTGCTGTGGGCTGAAAGGAGCACTCAGACACACACGCTGCAATTCAGCTGCGCCCTGACATTTGTGCAGTGATTACTTCTCTTCCCTGAGGCTCAGAAGAAAAACACAGCCAAATTTCCTATTTTTATTCCTCTCCACTGTCTTGTCTTAGAAACTGCTGCCCAATCTGCAGAATCTGCTGTCAGGTGGTCCCTGCAATGGCAGTATCTGAACAGACCGCGTTCGATAAACAGATAACATAAAAGCTCTGAAGGTTGAAAAGGCTTTGTCTGATTTGTTTTCCATTAGTAGGGCTGTTTGATTACTAGTGTTTCCCAACTGAAAACTGCCCAGATGGTCTGATTTGCAAGCTTTAGAAATGATGCCTTGTAGCCAGAGGGGGGAAAAAAATAGGGCAAGGATTTTTTCATAGCTCCATAAAATACGCTTGGGTTCCATGCAGATGTGACTTACTCAAAATTAAAAACCAAACCTAAAGTTCCCCTACGGAGCCCAGCCCATGCTCTGAATCCCAGAGAACACATTAAATCATCCATGAGTGTCTGCTGCTATGGTCCCACTGCAGCCTGCTCTGCTGAAAGCCAAGATGACAGACCAGGCACCGTTTCCTTAAATTGGCTCTTGTATGCTGCAGCACTTTGTGTTAAATCTCCAGAAACTCAAGAGTCTTTGCCAAGGGCCTCTGTATCTACCAAACACAACCAAGTTAAATACACATTTCCACTAATTTAAGCCACAGTGATGCAATGAATTAGATTTTTTTTTAACCAGCTGAATTCGATTGGTACTGCTTGCATAGATAGAGAAGTCTCTGGAAGTCTTTTAAAGTCAGAGCTGGCTCCTGTCAGATTCATCTGGGAGATAGGAACTGTCTAGCAACTTGCAGTTTCTAAATAAGGGACTCCTTATCAGAGGACAAAGGAGAACAGACTCGTGGCATCTCCAATGGTGAATATCACTGTCTGTGATGGCATCCTCAGGGAGCAAAGCTTCCCTCAAAACCAATGGAGATGCTGGAACAAGAAGCTAAAAATTGCAGGACTACTGCTGCCAGCACAAACCTGCCTTTTCTCATTTTCAGCACCTTCCTTGCAGACTAGCACCAACTGTTTCACTTCAGTGGTACTAGAAAGGAGGGAAAGAGGAAACAGGAGTTTTCCTGAATGAAAACCAGAGCAATTGCCTCGGACCGTGATTCTGGTAACGATATTAGTTTTGTGATGCTGTGGGGTTATCAGCTCCAAGTTGGTGTGTCTGTTTAATGAATGTCAGACAGAAATCCACTAAGAATTCATGGTGAGGTTTTCAGTATATAAGATCTATTTGGAATCAGAAAAAATACCTCTATTTATATTTATTGAGAAAGCATCAGAAAGATTCTCTATGCTGTCTTTTGAGAAACAACAGGTTTCCTCAGACTTTGCAATAGTAGGAATTTTGTAATGATTAATTTCCCCCCCAAATTATTTAGCATATTGTCAGTGGCTTTCCAGAACATAGAGTCCAATTACTGAGACTTGACCAGTGACAGCAAAACATCACAGAAAGGTAAAGATTTAAAAATATCTGAAGGCAGATGTTGTGTGGCTGTGTATCAGAGAAGCCAAAAATAAAGATAAATCTAGAACAGGACACAAAATGGTGGAAGACTTTAAATCTAGCAATTCTCCTGTTACTCATTTCCTCAGTGGTGAAGCATCAATACTAAACTGCTTTTGCATAATTTACTAACAAAAGTTTGGGTATCTCTTGTCCTTTCCTTATACTGAACGGCTTCTCCAAGGTTCTTGCCAGAGATTTGCTGTCTATTCCTAGTATTTACAGAGAATCTGAAAAACGTGGAAAGGTTAATCTTCCAAATCCTTCTAAGTGGGCCATCCAGAACACGTAACCTCTGCGAATTTTGCATCAACATACCTTAAACGATACCTCACTCTTTTTAAGGCAGCCCCAAGGCACAGCAGCACAGGGAGGTGATGCCAACACGCGGGAAGTCATTTTCTCCCGAGTGGGTGTAAGACAGCGGCGGGTGTCAGACAGACACGCACGCACACAGCCCGCTCCGCCGTCAGGGCGGAAATCCCCCCGCTACCGGCGGGCCCGGGCCCGGCAGCAGCTGCCCCGCCGGGGCCGGTACTCACCGAACAGGAGCGGCTTGAGGCTGAGGGTGCGCACAGCGTGGGCCCTGCCGGGCACCAGCTCCACCCGCTGCGTGTGGCCCACCTGCAGGGAGAGCAGCGGTCAGCGGTCAGCAGCCAGCGGCCCCGGCCCCGGCCCCCGGTCGCGGCCTTGCCTTGATGCCCTCGAGGCGCGGGAGGGCGCGGGCGGGCGGCGGCGGCGGCGGCGGGG
>VXBQ01009498.1:148987-185081 GCA_013400175.1 Phainopepla nitens
GGCAACGGCCCGGCGGGCGCTGCGTCAGCGCGGGGCGGGCACGGCGGCCGCGGGCGGGGACAGCGACACCAGCCCCCCCCGCCCCGCCGCTAAGAAGAGCCAGGACACCGCCGAAGTTAGAAAGTCACAATTTATTATTTCAAATAAACCGCGGGCACACCTCTGGCAACCGTCTCCCGGGCGGTTTCCGCCGCCCCTGCCCCTCTCTGGTGCCTGCGAAGAAAAGCGAGGGGTGGGAGCAGTCCTGTGCCCTCCCATACGCCTCAATGCTGTCCCACAACCCCAACCAGACCGGGGCCGAGAAAGGAATTCCCAGAACAAGTGCCTCGTTTAAAAATAAAGTTCTATTTTTCACCTGCTTAAAAAGTCTAAAATTTAGAGTGCAAGACTATAGTACAGAAACCTCCTGCTGCCCCCTCTGCGGGCGGGCACAGAGACTTCGCTGCACAGGGCAGCAGTCATGCAGTTTATGGTGCCAGTAGAAAACGTTTTGTTACAGTCTGGGAAGCCTGAGGACCAACAGAGATGAGGCAGCCAATGCACTAACACAAGCGAAGCCCAAATAAAAGTACCAGATGCAAGGATGGAGAGGTGTCGGGCTGGTGCAGGAGCTGGAAACAAGTGCAAAAAAGAAAAAAAAGAGAGCAAACATTCCGCGTCTGTGGCAGTAACGCATCAAAGGGAAACTTGTACCTCAGAATTAACGGCTCCTGAGCCACTCTTTATTACCTACATCCATATAACTTGGTAACTCAAAGAGGGCCATGTACTTATTAGAGAGGGGAAAATGGCCTTTTCTTTTGGTGTTGAGAACCCCCATTTCCTTCCTGTCACCTGCCTCCTGAGCAGTGTCATTCACCTTACACACAGAGCCAGCAGCCCCTGTGCCCTGCACATTTCGTCCTGAAGTCCATGACTTTCTGTACAACACCAATACAGAAGTCCTGCCTGGGCTGCAAAAGCAAGTCTTGTTGTTTTCCCAGAGTAAGGCAATAGGATCTGTGGGTGCAACCCAGGACTTTAGCCATTTTCAGAAAGGATGTTTTGTTTAAAAATAAGTGGAACTGTTCATAAAGCTCTAGTTTCAGAAAGTTTGAAAGAATTAGTGGGTGCACTGTGCAATCCTTATTACTGTTCCTCAGCCAAGCATCTCAGCCGCCTGTTCAGTAAGCCTGGCCACAGCTATATGGTCTGGCTTGTCTACAAACACGGATTCATAGCAAAATATTTTGTGGGGGCATAGAAGAGGGAGGAAGAGAAGAAAGGAGGGAAGGAGAGAGACAAAACCTCATTCTCATTTAGCTCAAAGCTGGACAATTATGTAACAGAAGAGAAAATTCTTTGGGACACCTGCTCTGAAAAGGGATTAGGTGTTGAGATAGTTATGTTTAGACAACAGGAACGCCAGCTTTTATCCTAATCAGTACTTTGCACATTATATTTTTAAAGAATAGTTTAAACATTGGTTCTATTCACTGCAAACTGCTGGGTCTCAGCAAACCTTCCCCCCTCCATTATCCCTTCCCATGGAAGCAGCATGCCAAGACAATCATTTGGGGAGAGGAAGAGAGACTGACCTCTAGGATATATCATGAGGAGGGCACAGAGAGGCTGCTGCTGGGTGCAGAGTAAGGAATGAAGTCAAGAGACAGTGGCTGGAGCGAGGTCAAAGCTATCCCTATAGCTCAGCCTCGAGGGGAGCCAGAACAGGACAGAGCAGGAACATAAGGAGCCATGGAGATCTCTTGTGCAGCAAGCAGCACTGCTCCCAGAAACCACAGACCCCTTCCCTGCCCTGACTCCAGGCCATCTCTGCACAAGCCTGCCCTACCCTCAGCTGCTTCTGCATTAACACTCTCTCCACGGCCAGCAGCTCCTCGCAGTGCATTCCCTTGTTCCCTGAGGATACATCCCACACCAGGGATGGGAGGGAGAAACGAAAAGGCCTCTCAGTTTGGAATTTTCTGCTTTGTACAACAAGCATGGCAGCAGCTTGTTATGGATAGCTACTCCTTGTTCACACGAATGCATCAGTCGTGATAAAATCTATGAGCCCAATTACACCTGCTGCAAATACCTGGGTCACATGTCTCAGGTACCTGAAAGAGGCTCCAACAGCAGAGTTAGCCTATTCTGACAGGCAGGAATTTAGCACTTTTCCCCCCCTCCAGTTTAATCTTTATCAAGTGACATTGCATAAGAACAATACAGGGATGCATCAAAGGCAACATGTCCAAATACAGCATAGAAGAGAACCCCATGAGTTCCCCACAGAGGTGAAAATTTCCTTAGATCAGACTGCACCTCACTGGCTGCAAACAACAAGTTCCTGGTGCAAGTGACACAGATATCTGTGAAATCCTAATATGTGGCCTGCTTCCTGTAGCAAAAGCAGGCAAGAGTCAGCATTTAAGTAAACTTTTTCATGTTAACCCCTACTAAGATGAACTAGGTTTTAATATTTTTATTTTAGTGTATATTTTACATTAGAAAAGAGAATGTTAATAAAAAAGCTCCACATGCTCCTAACAATCAATTTTCTGATAAGTTCCCACCAGCATCAATACTAATATACAAATAAATAAATTTTGCTAGTTAATTTTCTGCCTGGCTTGGTGCAGGCTCTGCACAAGCAGTGCACCTGTATTCAAGTGCCCGTCCACATTGCCAACACGTGCCAGGGAGTGTGTTGTACATAATCTTTCCTCCTCATAATGTAGTGGTGTTTAGTCTCACTTTGATGAACGAGATCAATTTTTCTCAGCCATGCTACCCAGCAGGCACAAATAATCTTTATCAGGCTGCATGGCACTGTTATAACATGGATTCTTCCACTCTGCAAAAGCCCCAAGCCTTGATTAACAATTGTATGCTACTACTCCCTCATCACTCACTTTGGCAATACAACATCCTCCCCACAAAAACAAGTAAAGCAAAAAATCTACATGGAAGACCTAAAATTCATCAAATGCAGAATCTGATTTCTCTCAATTTCTCTCAAACTCAAGGCATATCCCCCAATGCTAACCTGGCCTGTCCCCTGCAATTCCTCTGTTTTGCTTTTTTTTGTGTAGCTGGATTTTGCACAGCTGACTTACAAGAAAAAGAGATGTCACATGTGATCATACTGAATCATGGCCACTGCTGGTACTGTCAGGCCAGACACAGCAGCAGCCACCCTTAACACCAGCCACTCTCCTCATGCAATGCCAATGCTGCAATGCCCTGGTTAAAGGAGCATTGGAAAACCTAGCTGAGACTTTTTTTTAACCTCCTTCAGTGACTAGGAGGATTTTTGGGTCAGAGGAAGGGAGAGGGAAAGGGGGGAAAAGCCCATTAAATTTACAAGCAGATTAAGGAAAAACACTCCACTGCCAATTTATTTTTAAAAAGGGTTTTTGTGTTATTCTAAGGTTTGTCTGTATAATTGTACAACCGTTGAAAATTACATAAACTGTAATGATCTAACACTATTAACAGCCATTCAGAGAAAAACTCCCTCCCCTTCTGAAACCATCAAGGGCAGGAGGGAAATGACCCAGGAAAAATGCCAATCTGAGCTCTGGCCTCTAGCCTGGCAGAAACAGAAACAGAAAGATAAGAGAACAAACTGGACTAAGAGGTGGTGTTTGCATGTGTCTGACTTGCAAGGGGAGGGGTGGCTTTGTCCTTGGCCGTGTTCTCCCAGAGGCAGTGCCTGCTTATCCTAGTGAAGCTACCATCACTTCACTTGCTGCTCTCACCCCTGCACTGTCACTTCCTCCTCTCTTATGTGTCATGGAAGTCTTTCAGCAGGGTTCTCCGTCTCTGCTCTGCTATGTGCATCTGATTCTCTAAGTCCTGGTAAAAGAGAAGGTAGAAACTGTTAGCAAAAAATCCCTGGAGAAGGCTTCATTTTCCTTAGGGGGACACTGAACTCCAGCTTGAGAAGCACCAGCCATCACACACTTCATGCACACTCTGGATTACAAGATCCCAGATCCTCTTCCTTTTTATGTGGGCTCCCTCTGCAGTTACCAGGCACCTGCTCTGTCTAAAATGCTTCACACTTAAGAAATCTGCTTTTCACCAGAAGGCTGCATGCAGTCTCCTCCAGAGCTCTGTGGGACTCGTTTCATTTTGCAGGAATCCCTGCAGCCCTCCCTCCTCTCCCGCAAGGCGGTGAGCACTCTGCTACTACATCATCTGCTGGCTAAAGGTGGTTTCTAGATCCAGTTTCTCAGAACCCTCCCTTGACAGCCTTAGTGCTCCTGCAGAAGTCTTAAGCCCAACAAACAAAATCTGGCCAACAGGCTCAAGCAAGCAGAACACTCACCCCTCTGTCATAGCTGTCTGCTCGCTCCACCTTCCATGAGAGATTTTCAATTTCAGCTTCCAGCTGGGCCTGCTGGTATTCAAACTGCAAAGAGCAAAATAAGAGACATCAACAAGAAACTAGTTTAGTGGAGAGTTTCATTACCCTCGAGGAGCAGACAAATGTGTTCTGCTGACAGCAGTGCTGGCAGTGTCTCCTCCTTATCCACCTTCACCTACATGGGATCACCCCTTCTGGGCATTTCTTGTGTAAGCACTCCCCAACCTGCATCATACAAAATTAACCAAGTCAGCCTAAAAACACTGCACATGACAAATATCTCCTAATCCAGCCTGATTTATTTCATAATTCTCCTAATTTCTTTTGCCATAAACAGGTCACAAAATGCTCTCATATGTAGCTCTGCAGGCAGAGTGGAGGGATTGTTAACCACTGCTGGGAGCAGCAACTTGTTCCACTGGCACAGTCAGGTCCAGAAGAGAACATCTATCCACAGCCTTAGAGAATACATGATGCCATGAAGATTGATTCTAGAACAGGTTTTACAGGACAGCTGAGTCAAAGAAAAAACTCTTCACTGAATTCAAGGTTATTTTTGTACTTTTTCAGCCCATGAGATGCACCAAGCCAGCAAGGAACTTATAGCAGGAATAAAAAGCAAAGCTACACCCTGATCCAAGGAAAAGCTCTCCTCCAGCAGCTCTTCACAGGAAATATGGCCCACAGCATTGTGATAAATCTTACCAAGAAATACATGCACACTTCCAGCCTCAAAACATTCTGGATAAATGGCTTGTTAGTGAAAGTGCAGTGAAGTCCCCTGGGAAAATAATGTCATGTATAAGAGGACAGAGCTGCTGGTCGACTTGAAGTGAAGCAGAAAGGTGCAAACACACCTATTTATCCTGTCCTTACCTCAAACTCAGGACTAATATTTCAGACACTGCCCAGCTCTGGAATTCAGCCCAGCGTACTGCCAGCAATATCCCAAAAATTATCAGCAAAAAAAGTGCAGAACATCTTACCAGCTTCTTTCTGGGACCAGACTCCATGTAGTAGGCATATGGATATGTGTACTGCAGGGTATAACGACACTGTCCAAGAGTGGGAGGAAGAGAGAGAGAAAAGGACAGGAGTCTCAGTCTTGGAAGTCAGCACAGTCACATTTATGTGATCACTACAGGCTAAGAAGCTACCTCCTGACAAGTGGACACTTCCTGGTAGAATTTCCTGCACCTTCCTTGGAAGAACTTATGCAGGTCTGTGTACTGTGGAGTATGACTTCACAGAGGTCACTTCTAGATGATTTTTGGTTAGTTCATGTCCTAGACCAGAAGTATCGTCCCACATAACCACAATTCTTAAATTTCCTTCCTTACTTGGTGTTATGAACTTAGCATTCTGGCACGTATTCTCTTCTCTGTGCCAAAGAAGACACAACTACCCACCTTTGCAAGTAGTTTTGCAGCATTCTGTAGGTATTGCCAATCTATCCATGTGCCCAAGTTGTTCATAACTCTTTCTTGGATTTTCTCCTGGATCCGTTGGTATGTCTGTGCCTCCAGCTGTAGGCTTTTATTGTGATTCTCCCACTGCAAGGGGTGGGGAGACAGGGAAAGGAAAAAACCAGCATGAGAACAGAGTACTGCTGCTGTAAAAGCACAAGCTCTAGCAAGCAGAAATTGGAGTGGGGCAGGAGTCCAGCAAGGCAAGACATGCTGTGGGAAAGAAGGGCAAGGCAGCACCTCCAGTAGCAAGTGGTGGAGGCTGTAGACGACTGACTGACAGCAGCAAGAGCAGGGAGCAAACCCAGCTCCTGTGAGTGGGAATGCCCTCTGGTCACACAGTGACCTTGTGTCTAGCAAGGGGGAAAGTCGTGGTGATTCCTCTACTTAAAGGATTTCTATAGAAAGGTAAAGAGTTTAAATTATTAACATTTGACATGAGCTCAGTGAACTCCAATATTCACATGCACATTGTAAACATGGCTATTTCCCAAAGCCTGTTGGTCTGGAGAGCTAGGAATGAAGACATTTATTTTATGACAGGACTTGGCTCATGCTGTGAAGAATAAACTCATTTTAATGGGGAAACTGAAACACAGCAGTATTTAACCTCTACCACATTCTCTTCTAGAGATGCTGCTGTAGAGTTGCTCTGCATGGCCAGGTGCACGGAGCCTGCTGTGTGGACAGAGATGCTCTGATGGCAACTTTGAAAAATGTGATTACATGAAATTTTAGTAAAACTTTGCTACAGCCAATGAAGCTTTGAACGTGGTAGAATTTATTTAGTTTTTATCTGTATAAAGATGTCCTGCAAGGAACAGAAGTTCCCCAGTCCTGAAAGGAAATGATTTGAGCAGTGTCTATCTACTGCAGCAGCACTCAGCCTGCAGGTACATGGTACAGTGGCACACAGGTAATACTGAATTTCTCTAGCACAAGGGAATATAGGAGTGAATACGATTTGCTTTGGGTATGACATCACTGGTTTGGACGGGACTTTCAGGACAGGACTTTGAGTGAAAAACAACAGGGCCTGAAAATTTTGCACAGATTCTCTTTGGGTAGTTTCTTGCAAGGAGATTGCTGGCAATGACCTTTGCACCAGGCAGGGAGCATTAAAAGGCTACAGCAGCTCTGGCCAAGGAGATGTCTCCTACCCTCTCAAAATAGAACAAGTACTTCTTAAGGGCCTCCCTGGCCTGTGCTTGCTGACTCTGGTTTACAATATCAGGATTCTCTTTGTACCGACTGCATTCGTAGTACTCGCTGCCGTGAGTCTTCCAGTCTCCCAGACACATCCAGCAGAAGTCTGCAGAAAACAGCAAAAAATCCACTGTGATGCACAGAAAAAAAACCTCTGAGAAAGAAAAGCTGCAGGAGACACAGCCCATATGTGTTCAGATATTTCTGCTAAGCCAAGAAACACACACGTTTTGTATCATCTTGCAAAACAGAACTCAGCAGTGAGCCAAAAATACCAGCCTGTCTTGAAAATTGTAATTGCACAGCCTCTCATTCAGCTATGGAAAGTAAACCTTGAAGTTCTGCATCCTGTACACCAAAACCACTGGGCAGAACTGCACTTGTACCCTGCACATACTGTCACTCTGGGTTAGAGAAGATGCTGCCAGTCTTTTTTGTGAGTTGCACCCTCCCCACCATGGGCACACTGCCCCAAGCAAACCTCTGTCTGAATAGAACATGAACAATCAGATCCAAAAATGAACTAAGTAATGCAAAAGAAAGTCTGCCCTCAGTTCTCTCCAGGAGGGAACAACCCAGGTAACGTCAGATGTCAGTGGTTTATGACACTTGGAGTTAGAAGCTGCTGAAATAGGAAGAAGGCAGAGTAAAGAGAGCAATAGTAAAAATAGCAAAACGTGGCAAACTTCTGATTTCAGAGCAAGGCTGTGAGTGTTCTGCTGAGAAGGAAAAAGATGGAGATTAAGTTGCTACAGTAAGAATCCCTTCTGTGTTACTTATGATAAAGAGATTGAAATCTGTAATTCCTGAGTTCATCAGCCTTCCTGAGTGCTAAGTCACCATGGTATCTTGGCTCTTGCCTGCTCCCCCTTGTCACAGAGCTCCATCAAAGCACATGCAGTGCTGCTGAGAACCCCAAAGCAAAGGAAATGAGAGAGGACAGTCATCTTTAATAACCTTCCCAATAAGGTTCTGATATTACAATAGTTTCTAGTGGTACACTCAACTCAGAGGACTGAATACAACTATCTCACTCCAAGGCAACAGAAATTAATTTTGCCATGACAAGGCAAGTGCAAGAACAGGCTGTCATTTTGTAGGGCCACACAATGGGCCAAAGACACTCAGGCTGCTAATTGCCCAGGGGTGGACTGAGAAGTTCAACACTTCCTGTTACATATAACAATTCATACCTCCTGCAGTTTCATCTGGGTTGAAGCTCATTATTTAAGCAGAAGGACTTAAGCTGATCTGAGTAAATGGCTACATTTGACAATATTTTCAGCTGATTACAAATACAATTACATGGAAAGCTCTGCTGTGAGATGGATTCCACTGTTAATAATATGGAGACTTCTCTATGCAACGGACATGTCAGGGGGCAGAACCCAAACCAGCACTGAATCAGAACTTAGCTGAGATCAGAGCCAGTGGGGAAAAAAAGCCATCACACAGAAATCTGTAATTAATACCCTGTTCAGCTTTTATTAGGGGAAAAATATTTCAGCCTGTGTTCACAGTTTGTCTTAATATCACAAAAAATAAAAGAGAAGAGATCATCACCACTGACAAACATTGCAGAGAAAACAGCTTCCAAACCCAACTTACCATGCTTGCATTTGGAACATTGCTGAAAAAGAAGAGACAAAAGGCACTTGGTTAGCAGAAAGTGTGGGGAAAAAAATTCCACTTAGAACAAGGGAGGCTTGACATGTTCAGGGAATTACTCACCATGTGATTGCAGCCTCCATTCTTTTCAATACAGATATTGCACTTGGGACACTGAGGAAACAGACACAATTGTCAGATCCAACTCTAGCAGCCTTCTGAAGAATGACAGCACTTGTGTGATTATTCCTCTCTGCCTTTTTTTCTTAAAAATATGCATTCACATATGAGAAATAGTCTCATGTGCGAATATGAGCATTTATACCCTGCTTCCCACCAGTTCCTGACAGCTCCATTTAAAAAGACAACAGAAAGGCAAAGTCAGGAAGTTACACTGCAGCACTGGACTGTTTGCTCAAGAAAACAAATTTACTGTTGTTACTCCTTGTAAAACAGAAGGTCTTGCTGAGCTATCACTCTGCAGTTACTCAGGCACAGGGACACAATTAGTTCATGTATGACAGGGTATCACAGCTACTTTGACTACAGATAATTGGCACTGTATTCTGCCTTCAGCAGCCACTAACAAATGACATCTCAGCTACCTGCACTGAATCTGCCTAACCACAGGAGAGATGCACACACCCTCACTCCAGAGATACCCTGGAGTGTCCAGTTACATTTTTTGGGCTGCACAGGTAAAAAGGAGGAAGTGAGTTTTGCTACTTTGTATAAATTTTCACGTCACCTTCTCCAGAGGAGGAAGGGAACTTGAAATCTCTGGTCCATCTAAGTACCCCTTTTCCTAACAAAACTGAAGCTTGCAGCTAATCACCACTGTCACAATTGCCACTGGCCATGGTAGCACAAATGTAGCCAAGAACTGTTTTGAAGTCAGGCCATAAAATGCTCAAAACACATTAAAAGTTCCAATCTCATACTGCTAATTTAGAGGATAAAGACAGCATATTTATACAACAATTCTATAGGTAGGCTAGTGAGTACATTATGTAATACTATTTCTTTGTCTTGGGTCTAAATCTACGAGAAGTACTCCAATGTCTAATTTACAGACTTCAACTGTCAAACCACCCCATTCTGCAGTCCTTGCCAAATCAAGACTTCTTCCTTCGCCCTCCAGTTCACAGTACTGCACAAAGTTTTTCAGGCTTAAACACCACTGGTGCCTTATTTGGTACTGACTTTGCCCCCTCCTTCCATTTTAAATATGTCTCCACTGATTGTTTCAAAGTAGCCACAATTCTTTTGCCTGTGGGAAGACAGCGCATCTGGCAGTCAAAGACACTCACACCAGGTCTGGAATAAGGACCACCAAGTCCTTACTGCAGGAGGGCAGCTGAGCTTCCCACACAAAGCATTCCCAAGGCATTCAGTTGAGTTATATCACTGCCATAGGGATATAATTAGTTCACATATGACAGTAGCTTCTGACAGAAGCTTCTTGACAGTCCCTGGGGAGCTGTAAGAATTTGCAGTCTGTGAAAAAGGAGAACACAATGCTATGTGTGTATAGAATGATGTCTTGCTTTCCTGGCAGGGTTACAGGACAAGAAACATGCAGGTGCCTGTCCTTACATCTTTAGTGTGAGCACTGATGTAGTTGGCTGTTTCAGAGTCATCTGCACACTTGGTGAGCCATTTCCGAATGGTAGCGCAGTCTGTGGGCGCGTGGTACATCTGCCGACACTTAAAGCTTAATAGCGGGGAGAAAATAAGAAAAAGACATATCAATTTCTACGGAAATGACTCAAGGATTGAGGTTTTCCTGACCAAAATCTGGGGGGCCCAGTAAAGGATGGAAATGCTCTTGTGTATTAGTAGAGTGTGAAGACCAAGACTGAACTCCAATTCCCCCCTCTCCTTCTGTAAAAGCTGGAGTCAGGATGAAAGTGAACCCAGGCCTGACAAATCACGTGTCTGAGGGCTGACATGTCCCTTCCTAGAGCCCACCTGTGTCTCCTCTAACATGACTGCAGAGTTCTGGAGTGGACCAGTCACTTACAAGTGGCCTGACTCCAGTGGCAGATATCAGGCACCTGTATTAGCATGACTTGACAACCTCAGTGAGTAAGGACCATTTGCAAGGAGATAGCAGAAAGCTGGATCTCTAAACTGGGAGTCAAACGTTTTGAATAAACTTAAAAACTCAATACCAGCAGATAGCAAGGAGGACTCTATATTTACTACCAGAATCTATATCAATCACTGTGTCTGTAGGAAAATTTTTAACTTAGCCAAAATGTGAGAATGGGAGATTTGTAACCTCTTGGTTACTCAAGCTCTGTGTTCCCTGGCTGTTAGAACACCCAAGTTCCCAGGAGTTTAGGAAGCAAGGGGATGTCAGACCACCTGCAGAAGTCAGATCACAAGTGTCCAATTACTCAAGTTACAAACAACTCCAGCAAAGCATTTCAGATACTTCTGCACACCAGAACTTTTGGCAAGCAAAAGGATTGGCTCTGAGGACAGCACACACTTTCCCTGTGATCTGTAACCTTCTCTGTTTCTTACCAGAAGACCTCATTGCAACGACTGCACTGCACTCGCCGGGCTTTTGGCTCTTGTACCTGTATGACCATAGGGCAATCTGCACCAGGACACAGCTGCAGCTGGTAATGGCTCTGGGGACACAACAAGGGAGTAAGATCAGCAGTGGGTGCAGGAGACCATTATCTGTTCAGCTTTAACCACTCCTATCCTCAAAAACATACAAGGCAGTTATTTTGTATTAAAAAAGATTGGAAAGTGTCACCAGGTCTTGGCTGTCAGAGCAGATCCTGCATTTCCTGACATGGAAGAGGTTTGTTAGTTACCTACAGCTTCTCTAACAGGGAATTCCAACAGACAGTTACAGACTACTAAGTCAGCACAACAAAAAAAAACCCCACAAACACACTAAACAAACTATTCTACTCCATCTGAGCTCTTTCCCCATTTTCTCTTTATCTCCCAGAAGCTATTCAGCTGCTCTCCTGTGGTGGTCATTTCTTCCCAAAGGGTATCATATTGAGAAGAGGTGACACCATGCTTTCATATTGCTTTCCTGTTTTTTTGGTGTTCTCTGTCTGTTCCCAGTCATCAGAATATTCCTGCATATTTAATCTTTACAACTGCTGCTTTAATTTCAAGAAAGCTCACATAAAATGTAATTGAGCAAGCGAATTCAGCTGGGCTGTCCCTAAGTTGAGGGATATATTTTTCTGAACCTAAAAATATTTATGTAAGAACAAGAAGGACTTGAATAATCAGATTGAAGTTTTGAAATTCTCAGCTGCAACACTCTGAGAATTCTGAAGCACCAGCCAAGGAGTTAGTCGATGACCTTACAGCAGAATTTACTTTGGCAACCTGCTAGAGCATTTTGTCAGTAAGGCTGTCCTACAGAAGCAGCCACATCATGCCTATTGAGGACAATTTTGCTGCAGTTACTGCAGTTCTAATCAAAATTGCAAGAGACTTTAAACAAAATTTCTGCAAGTCATTCGTGACTTGACCAGGGTATTTTAAAATTGAAAAAATCTACCACCTCCACATAGTCCCTGAAGAGGTAGCGCCTGTATTTGTCTTTCAGCTCTTCACTAGGCAGCAATGGAAACACAAAATCTTCTGGTGTCCGGAGTAGACAGTCCTGAGCCATGCAGGACACTCCTGAGAAGAAAAAGCAACATCTTAGAACAGTGCAGCTTATACTAAGGGGTGAATACACAGAGAGTGTTCAACACAGTTTCCTCGGTGCCATCTGTTATTGTGGCAAGAGGGATACAACTGTGAAACAAATCAGGGCTGCTGAAAAGCAGAAGCCCAACTGTCTTCACCAAAAGATGACAGGGCACACGTGTATCCAGGACCAGTAATGCTTCCACCAGTATTCACAAGGTCAGACACTTAAATTAGAAAATTACATGTTACTACCATGCCAACATGAAAGACAGGCTCATAAAAGCCCAAAGCAACTCTGGCAACTACTGGCTTCTCCCCAACACAAAGGGAACAGATGTTTGCATCCACAAGCACTCCACAGGCATTGCAACAGTACATCATCACAGATGCAAATTCTAGTCAACAGATTTGCAGTTTCTAACTTGTTACAGTCATGCTCTTGACTCATCAGAATGGCCAGTGGGGCAAATACAGACCCAGCACTGCATCCACCTTGGACTCACCGACTCCAACGCCATCCTTGACGAGCACTGTACAGTGCTGCTCCCAGCAGCTGCGACAGAACTGGTGCTGACAAGCCAGGGAGAGCAGGTTCTCCTTCCGGACAAACTGCATGCACACTGCGCAGTGGTGGGAGGAATGTACCATTGCCTGGGAGAGACACAAATCAGCAGCACAGTGAAGCATCCCACACCTCCCAGAGCATTTTCAGCTCATCCACAGACACCTGCATCACCCTCACGGTGACAGCGGCCTCCACAGAGGTCCAGGCCAGAACAGGTTCATAAGCAGCTGGTGTGCTAAGGTGCTGCTCTGCCCCAAACAGTCAGTCCTTCTCAAGAACCTCTAATCTCACAGAGCACAACAAATTGACAGTCACTGAAGAGTTTCTGCCTCTCCTCTAGCGCTGCACAGAACTCACTTCTCTGGTTCTTGCTCTCGCCTTGTTTGAAATACGTCATGGTGTTAGTCCTTCCCTGGATTTACTAATATTCTTTGTTAACTGGGCCAGACTATCTCCACAGGCTCTGGAGAGCAGCTGTCACTGCTAACAGACTTAGCAATGCCCTTTTACTAGACAGTAATTTTGGGTAATGGAAGACGCAATTGTAGAGTGTTTATACAGAGAGGAAAAGGAATTCACAAACTATCACCTCCCATCTCTTATCTTCTGCCTATGCTACATTTGGCAAAACAAGCATTGTCCCCTCACCTAAAAAGGATTAAGAGGGTTTGTTTCAAATCAGGCCTAACTGCTATTGCTTCACCAAACCACTGAAAGTAGTCTGGTTTCCCCCTATGTAGTGCAGAGCTGATCCCTAGACAACAGATCCAGCCTTCAATGCATCTCCACTCACCCCTGGGACCTGCAGAATTAGGTCTAGCCCAGCATTATCAAAACCAAGGCTCTATAAAGCTGTCAGCTGCAGTTTATGTTCCAGTTTTTCCTTTCACAGAGAAATCATATAATCACTTTGCATCCACTTTGCTGCTGGTGGAGAAGCTGGTGTGAGTGTGCCATCAGTTTCCACGCTGATCTCTGTGTGCTGGAGAGGCAGAGCAGCAGCACCACGATACACATGACTGACAGAGCTTGATTTATGGCATGGCCACATGAAAGAGGAAGTAATGCAAATTTTTTCTAAATGGCCTCGCTTACAGACCAGAACGAGAATCACTGAGTCTCTAATTGCACTGATTGCCTGGATCAGCTGCTCAGCCTGAAGAGCACATGTGCTACCTCAAACTCTCACAAGCTGCCTCTCTGAGCTCACTGCTACAGCTTCTCCCTGTGGGGTCAGTCCCTCTACAGACACTCACTATGAGCATCTGTCCCCACAATCATTCTGCATTACAAGCTGAGGCACAGAGCACCTTGCTCTAGCACACACAGACTGTAATGAATTGCCTAGCAAGTTAAGTTTAAATTAGCCTTTTAACTAGAGTATCTTTCTTCCTAAAATAAAATCACATTTGGCAGGAGACTGGAGAAATTATTAATGGCTCAATACAACTCAAGTGTGTCTTTGGGTGGGGGCAGGACAAGTTCTGAGAAGGTGGGATGGTAACTGCTCCACGTCCCACCCACTTGGAGCCTGGAGTCTCTGGTCCAGGCCCAAAGTGGACCAAGCCACTGGAACACTGAAAGCCTCATCTGTGGGGAGGGACTAGAACAGATAAAAGGCCATAACAACAGTGTGCAGCCTTGCTAAGTCCCACTGCCTTGGACTTTACAGCAACTAAGACTGACTGGATCCAAGGTGGTTACTATTATCTCTCTTTTTCTTTTCCTAACTCCCTTTTCCTGAAATCTGGATGGATTAGAGTTTGCCAAGTCAGTGCCCTGCCTTAGTTTAATTGGATGTTGCTTTAATATGTGCCAAGTCCCTTATGGTCCAAAGTTTGTAAGTAAAAGTTTGCTATTCAAGCTCCTGAGGAGTTTGTTGTCTTCTCCTGCACTCTGCCCAGGGGTATCAAAGTACCTAAGCCCCTTTCAAACACTCATTGAGAGAGCTCAGGGCATGACAGTTTTTCAGGTGCAGTGAGCAGGGTGTCCTTGAGGGTGGTGAGGGGCTACTTTCTACTGGGACATCACACAGAATGCTGGACAAAGGAGAATTGTTATTTAGTTGAAGCCAGTTTTCCAGCAGAGAGATCGTGGTAACCTGGGAAAAGCACAATCTCAAATGCTACCTTCAACTAGACTTGCTAAATGATTATAAAGCTTGTCCAGCTTTGAATGGACAGAGCTGGGCTGAGGAAAACTGGCACTCTCTGGTCTTGTGGAAAAAAATACAGTATTTAGCAAAAAAGAAGAAAAAAAAATTTGGTAAGGGCAAATCCATAGTCAGCACACATTTGGGAGCTGCTTTAATAGCTGCTCAAAGAGATAAGCACAGAGCTAAGCAGTAAGATAAGCTGGTGAATGGGTCTTTGACTGAACTGGCTAAAATACTGCAGGTGACCTTGGAGGCAGAACACAGTGCCCAGCAGAAAACACATTATGAGTTAAATGCTGAAAAGAGACTAAAAGAAAACTTGTACATTTGACTGAATGAATCCCTTGTAAGAGAAAGAGAATTACATTTGCAGATTGCCTGCTTGAAGGGGGAGTAGTTGGAGAATGAGGTGGGGCTTTCCAGACTCACTAAAGAGGTGGCCTTACTGAGGATGATGTCACCTGCCTTTATCCCTGGGAGGAGCTTGATACAGCAAAGCCAGACCCCCAACCTCTCCCTAAACCCTGCCCACTTATAGACGCTGACGCTGTTTATGAGATGGAGTGTGAGGAGGCAGCACTCGCTGCAACAACCAAACAAATGCCCTATTCTGCAACTGAGCTGGCTCAGCTGCAAGAAGAATACAGCAGGCATGCAAAGGAAACTGAAACAGTATGTGTGGAGGATTTCACTGACGGGGGAGACAGCATAAAGCTGTTGGAAGATAAAACACAAAGACTCTGGAGTCCCAGAGTGTCCTTCACAATGCATAATGGCAGAGAGCCCTGGTCTCTGACCCAAAGCACAGCCTACTGGGCAGGAGGTTTAGACCCCTTGGAAAGGGGAGAACCCATGTCTATCTCCACTCCAGCATTGGGTAATCTCACCAGGAGTGAGCAATAGGCTGCTTGTCTCCAGTTGATACTCGAGAGGGGTCTTGCAACCTCTCAGTCTTCTCCCTGCTTCCTCTCAGTCTTCCATGCTGCTGTTGCCGAGCCAGAGAGAATAAACCCCCCGATTAAAGGACTACCTGACTCACTGGAGCTTTAGGCAAGTCAATTGCTTAGAGCTTAGAGCTGCTCGTGGGGGTGGACTGCAGGCAGGACCCACTCTTACATGGGGACAGTTGGTAACCTATGGCAGACAGGTAGGATTTGTTGCAAATGAAGAGTCAGAGGGCTATACAAAGGGCAAAGCTCAGGGATCCCATGGGTAGCCACAAATGCCCGTGGCAGAGAACACAAAATTAACACCAGATGGAGAGTTCTTTCTTTTTAAAACCAGTCCAAGCAGGACTGGCTTTTCTTTTCTCTTATAGGTATTTCATGAGAAGATGACTGGCCATGAGAAGATGAAGTGGCAACAAGACTGAAGAATTACACTGATCTTCCCTGCATCGATTATTTGCATGCATTTTGTCTCAGTAGTTTTGCCATGTTTATATTTGTAATGTTTTGTCTCAGTTTTGCACTAGGTACATAAGTTTGCCTCAAGCATTGTTTGGATTGCCACGTTGGGCGAAAAAGATTCCTATACCACTTCCTACCTCCTTGGAGCAAAATATAAAGTTACTATAAATTAAAGCTGGCAAAGTGTTTGGTTCAAACCCAGGACCCTGACTGAAATGATGTGCTAGTGGTCTTCACCTTGCCTGCCAAGGAGGTTGGAATGGCCAGCTGCAGGGGGAATACTCAAGTGACAGCTGATACAAGACTTGGATAAATCTTGAAATACACAGACTCAGTTGCAAGTATGTAAAATTAGGAAGATTTTTTTGTTATGGACTTCAGGCAGATAATTTGAGCCCATGAAGCTTACACTTCTGTCATCTTAGCTTTTTCACTAACTGCTAGTTACAAGAGAGCTCAGATGCCAAATCAGGCTTTTAAGATCACCTCTCCCCCACAACCCAGAGTGCTTCCCAGATGTAGTACTTTATCACTCAAAATCTGACACATGGCAATGTGTAATTCTGCATTGTACCAAGACACCCACCGTGAATGAAACCTATAAGCATGCAACAGGAAGTTTCTATTTAAAGGGGGGGGAAGTATCTGAAGATTTTTGTAGCCCTGGCTACAAAAAACAAGTTGTTGGTTCAAATATCAGCACTGACTGACTCAGCAGCAACACAACTCACTGGGAGATTTAGCTTAAGCATCCTGGAGCTAATAGATAAAAAGAGATTAAAAAGATTAAAAAAGGTAAAAGAAAAAAAATTTAATTTGTTCCAGACACAGACAAGCTCTGTTCACTCTGTGCAGCCAGAACTTCCTTTCAGTGTCTTTTCAGAGAGAACAGAATCGGAAGAGGCAGCCAAGCCCATGCACTCTGCTCCTTCCATTGTCTGCCATCACTTGTGCCAAAAAAACGATCCTAATTTTCTTGAAGAAAGTGAATCTTGAACACTACCTGCAAGCCAACAGCAAAGCTGCTATTTAAATATTAGAGACCTCTCGAATGCATTCTCACTTCAGAAGTAAACCCAGCAATGAACCGGGGTGTCAGAGCAGAGTTTGCAAAGGGTTAACTTTGGACAGGGTATGCCATTAGTAATGCAATCCCCCATGAGGGGGGTCAGAGGTGTCTGCCAAGGGAACAGACGGATAGTTCGCATACTCACATGTTTGGATGAGGCGGGCTGAACTCGAGCTTCTACTAGCAATTGGGCAGCATTAGACTTGTGCCTGAAAAGGCAATTGAAGAATGATCAAATGAAGTTCTAAATACAGTTTGCATTGTTAAATTGATCCTTCTTGCCTGAATAAACAGTTGTCTCTGTGCAAATAGTAGGGTGGGTTTCAACAAGGAAAGTGGAAATGTCTCCTGTGTGAGGCTCCTTCATACAGAAAGCTGAGCTCCCATCAACAAAAGTTTATGAGAGTTTATTCAGAACCAGAAATACTACTTCTCCTGGTAATGGATTAACATTTCCCTTACACGTTTTGATAAATATTTTTCTACAACTATCTCCCTCCCTGAAAAATGATTTTTTGACTAAGATATTCCATCCACACTCCTAGAGTAGTCATAAGCCACCGTCCACAATAACACACACCAGTGAGGCTCCAGACTGTCTCCTATTCCTCTGTAAAACTGAGCTGTGCTAGTTGAGTTTCACTTTAACTCCAGACTACTGTCTAGTGAAGTAATTACTCTGTGACAGATGATCACCCTTTAGGCATATGAAGCTGTCTATCATCAGCCATAGAATTAAACACATTTTGCTGTTTGTGATTTCCTTTTGTGGACAAATGTTTATATCTCACCAAATTCAGAAACAGCAGCATTGCTGTTGTGGCCTTGCTGTAAGTCCTCCCTCCTCACCAGCACTTCTTAGTTGTACTAGTGAGTTTTCTTTTGACAATGTCATTTTGTACCAAGAGAGAAGTTTGAGGACTAGATCAACTGGAGAACAAAATCTCCTCTTCTATAAGCCTCATCAGTTAACCTGCAGGATCACCCTGAACTGCTATGCAGGAATCTCACCCTCCTTGAACCTCAGAGAAAAGCTTTCACAGGATACAGGATAAGAAAGGAGGCAGCAGCATCCATACACAGGATGCATTTTCCATACGTTCTCTGGACGAAGTCGCTGGCTGCAGGGCCAACAATGTCTGGGCAGAATGACTCAAGCTGATATGCTCTCTATTTTCAGACAATGTTCAGTTCTGAGCCAGTATTTTGTGGAGGGGCTGCCAGCCAGCAGTGCCTCCCAATGCACTTCCCGCATATGTTTGGGCTGAGTTGAACCCTCTTTCTGAAATCAGCTGGAGGGCTTTGTTACAGTGACACTGACCAAACCAGGGAGCTGCAGTGCTCACTTCTCTCACATTATCTTCTCCTGCTCTCCAAATGCTGGCCAGCTTGGGAAGAAAACATCACTTAATGTCAAAAGGAACAAAAACTTCAGTGTGAGTGTACTACTAAAGACTACATCAGTATAGGGTCAGCACTCCTTTATCATTTATGGCTCCTATGTTCAAAGCAGAACATATATTATCTTTATGTCTATTAAATAAATATAGATGCAGCATGTTCAATCTGTTATCTCAAAATTTAAGATAAATCTATCTAGAGGGTTCCTAGCATAGCAGTAATTCCTAAACTGAAAGATATTTACCACTACTATCCTCTCCCTGTTTAAAAATTTACAGGCAGTGGAGCCTCAACAAATCAGTAGTTTTCCTCAGCTCCCTAAAATGAACTATGTGTCCTGCTTCCAGGTCCAAAGACACTTGCCAAAAAGTACATCTATGGAGCACACTGAACATTTCTGCAAAGCTAGGGGTGAAAGCACTGAGCACAGATAAGATTATTTACACTTACCTTTCCAAAATCTCTGAGATTTGCCAGTGGAAACTAACTAATACTAGCTTTGCAACAGCATGTGATACCTAGGTGGAAAATAAAAGAAAAAAAAAAGGTCAAACTTCACACATTTTGAAGCCACACCTCTGCTTAGGAGTATGATTTTCACATAAAAATTGTACAAACTCAGTACAATATCCCAGTGATAATCAATTCACAGTAAATTGTTAGACATGATGCTCACAGCCAGCACATCTGCAATACAAAAGCTGGAATGACGTATGGGTGTACCAAAAACTAACCTATGTACTTTGTTACAACAGCACACAGAGGAAGGAATCAAGAATGCACTGGATTAGCTTAACTGCTCATGGAAGCCCCACATCCAGTCCTGACTGTCATCACCACTCCAGAGGGCCAGAATAGACTGCAATCAGGGTCCTCACCAAAAATGCAAAGGAGGAACCCCAGGGCAGACAGATACCACTTAATGAGGTGGAGAAGAAGCAACAGGCTGCAAATACAGGCAAACTGTGACAGCAAAGGGTATGGGGAAAATACAAAACATTTTGCCAGCCTTTCACTGTAGAGAATAAAGTTACACGCTGGAGTGGAGAGGGAGACAGAAAACCACTGTGACAGGGCTTGTTTCCATGCAGAGCTGCTTGCATTACGTGGGCTCTTGGCAAACACTAGCACAATCCGTGCTAGCCTGAGCACCATCAGAGTACTGCAACATGACATTTAAAGCCATGCTACAAGGGTACAAGCAAACAAGCTCTCCTTCATTTTATGTATTAGTTTATTTCAGAAGAAAACAGACTTCTCTGCTTGCACAAAAAGACTCCTAACCAACAAGACAACAGACATCTGCTGAGCTGATAGACCTTTACCCTGCTTCTCAAACCCTTCAGGTGCTAGAGTTCAAACAAAGCAGGTGTCCTCCAAACAACAGACCTTTGCCAGGGAAATTCAGAGGGCTGACAATGCTTGTCTCCTCACTGCTTTTTGTGCTAGGAAGCACCTGGGCAATTCCTGTCTGCACATTCTGCATTCAAACCTCCTCTGACACTAAAGGGCTCTACCTCCTGCACTCCAAGACGAGCTATCTCCAAGGCATCTCTCTGCTTTGCTCACAGAAAACAACTCCTGTTCTAGCTACAGGAAGAGTTGCTTTTTTTCCTCCTAGAGAAGCTGTCAGCCCCAAGCATTGGCTGAAATGCCATAGGCCTTCCTGAATCCTGCTCCAGGTGAATCACAGGATGTGATGTAGTACAGACAGCACACCAACACAATCCTGGAAGGAAAAACAAGCAATGGTCACTCCTACAAAAACAGTCAGGGGCTGCACACCTAGAAGCAGCATATTCATTACTCTTCTAAGTCAACCCTGCTGAAGAGGTGCAGTTTCACAACACAACTGACCTGTTGCTGCCACATGATACTGCCCTGGTCCTGCACTGGCATTTTTCAGTGCTGGAAAAACCAGGGCAACACCAACACACAAAGCAGATGTGGTGTTTAATAGACTCTTACCCATCTCTACATTCTGATATGCCCACTTTGCTGGCCAGTAAGAAATCCCACTAATAAAAGAGCAATTTTCCATGTACAAATAACCCTTTTTCTAGGAGAACCAAAGCATTAGCTCATGCTGTGCAAGATCTGGCATGTCACCTTCCTCAACTTTACCAGCAATGTGATGTGACCCTCTGAAAACAAAGGCTGCCAGGCAGCAT
The DNA here is from genome assembly GCA_013400175.1 of Phainopepla nitens. NCBI lineage: Eukaryota > Metazoa > Chordata > Aves > Passeriformes > Bombycillidae > Phainopepla > Phainopepla nitens. The sequence goes on from VXBQ01009498.1 coordinate 170,073, forward strand.
TGCCCTCCCTCCCAGCACAGAAGCCTGTGATTAGATGGAGCGTGGCACACAGGGCTGCTGCTGCCAACACACACAGTCTGCATGGATGAAGCCACACTGCCAGCCTGGGATGGGTTGTTATCTTAAGCCCCCATCCTGGTAGACCCAGACAGACACCTCTGACTTGTTTGTACAAGGAAAACATCTGCATTTGAGTCTGTAAAACAAACAAGCATCAGGAATGTGGTCTCTACAAGCCTGGCTTCCTACAAATGCAAACCACATGCTAATGAATCATTCTTTAGCAGCAATGAAACTATTTCTCAGTAGCAGTAAGGAAGAACTGACGGAAGAAAATGAACTGCTAGACTTAAATGGGAAGCTGATTGTAACATAGGAAAATGAGTATTTTTCAGTGAGATTTTCAGAGCCTGAGGTATAGCATTTGTTGCAGCATCAGAATTCCATGGAGTTACTTGTTCCCTGAGGAGGAGTCAAGTACATTCAAGACTGAAGATGTATGGAAAGACAAAGACAAATACCAGCAGACATTTTTGAAATCTAACAAACTATCCTAACACAATCAAATGCTTTTGAGCCAAATTATACATCAGGCAAAATTTGGAATTAATGCTCCAGAAGGATGCCAGACTAACAGATCTAGAAGAATAACAAAGCTTCTGTGACTATTCTTATTTAACTCCAACTATAAGGATGCCAGACTAATAGATCTAGAAGAATAACAAAGCTTCTGTGACTATTCCTATTTAACTCCAACTACAAGCACCAACTGTATCACCTGTAGTGCTAATTTTAGTACTTTCACCATAAAAGCACACAAGAATACAAAACACACAAGAACATAAAAAACATAAATTTTCAATTCATAAAGCCTGATCCATGACATTAGACCACTTTCATAAAAGCCCTGAAGCAGAAAAATTTTTGATACTACCTGATCGGAGTGCATGTGATCTTGCAAAACAAAGTCCCAGAGCCAGACAGATGCAGCAACATATGCACAGTCTCCTTGGCACAGAAGCACCAGTTCTTACAGATTAAAGATAGGTAACACTCAAACTGCAAGAAAGAGGGATGGGAAAGGAGCAAACGACTGATGATGGTGGGGCTGTGCCTGCTGAGTGGAGTCTCACCACATGCTATGTCCTGCTCACCAAGAGCAAGGCTGGGAATTCAGAAGACAAATGTAAACACTATCAGGGGCCAACACTAGTGAGGAGATTCCAGAAAACAAGCATGAGAAGAAAAACAAATGTTTAACAAAAGCCTGCTTCTATTGATTAGCAGTGCTCCCCAGCCTCTCTTCAATGACTGTACACTCACAATGACTGAATGATTGTACCAAGTCAGCCAGTTCTTCCACAGTAACACCCCAGAACAGTTGAAGTATTTCTTTGTAAGCAGGAGCAAAAATATGCTGAACACAGAAAAATACCATTGCAATCAGAAGTTTGGTCCATGTGCACATAATCCATTATCTTATGGTACTAAAGAAGCAATGTACAGAAGCTGATACTGCTGCCACACTGTCCAGTGAAGCATTTCCTGGACAGTCAGAAGTTTCATCCAATAAAGTATCTCAAACTTATAAAACACTTCAGAAGGAGCATTGATTCAGTCCCCTATCAGTCACTGGGTGCCACAAGATCTCAGGAACAGTAATGCTTTGTCTCAGACACAAAACACATTAAAAAAACCACCATGCCTCTGATAAATTGTATACTTTGTTTGAAGTTGCCTATTCTCATTTCAGAATCCTAAGAATCAAAAAAGGCAGTAACACAGCCCACTTGGTGTCTTGCTGGCAGCAGCTTCTTTCAGTGAAATGTTTCCACAGACCCCAGTGCAAAGGGGAATGTACATTCTATATGTTGCATTATTTCAGTATTTGCCTGCAACCCTTCAATTATGCCAGTGCTTCTACACAGCCTGACTTCTCCAGAACTCCTCTATCTGGGATTAAATTTAAAAGTTTAGAAGCTGAAAGCAATAGTCATGCTATTTTTCTTTTCTTTTCCTCATTCTCATTTCTCCACGACCAGCTTAAAACTTTAATATCAAAGATCAGCTCAGCCCAAATCTGAACCTGGAGAATTTCTGACTGAAGACCAGACTTCTTTCTCCATGATGTGGCAGCAAAGCTGAACAGACACAATCTCATCCAGTGTGCCATTTCCAGCTTTATTTTAAAACAGGAACTTTATCACCTCCAAAGCCTCTTCCAAGCCTCCACCAGTTTAACTCTGACTTATGGAGGGCTGCTGATTGCCAGGAATGGGCACCAAATGTTGATCAGTGCACTTGAAAAGGGGCACAGCACCCATGCACAAAGCAAAGGTGCCAAGAGGAAGCTGCTCTGCATAAGGAAAAGACTCTACAGAAGTTGTAAAAAAGTCTGAAGATTTTACATAGAAATCAGATTCTGAAAATGGAACAAAATAGTAATGCCACTGTATCAAATACAAATCTATCAATTTTCTGAGAGTGCACAATATTTTTTTTTTTCATTATTATTTCCATCTCCATTTATCTCCTAGGTTCTTTAGTCTCCAAGATAAGCAAAATTCTCACACTTCTGAAGTGTGAAAGAGAGTCTAGCACTCTTTAGGATAAGACAGTATCAAAAGAATTTGCAAAGAATCTTTGCAGGTACCTTGCTGTGTTCAGAGGGCTCTAAAACAATTGTCTCAACTTGCTTCCTTAGATAAGCCAAGGTGTTTGCAGAGGTGATGTTTCATCTCTTTACAGCAGAAAATCTTTTCAACCATGCAACCTTGACAATTGCTAATTCAGACAGAAATGCTCCCTAAAAGCTAAAAAACCACCATCTTTTGTAGAGCTTCTATCCTACAGAACTTGCTCAAGCATATTTACACATGCATATCTCATGAGCTCATTTCACAGTTCTCAAAGGGAAGGCCTATTTTTCGGATGTGCATTTCAATCCTCATTTTTGCAGAGACATGGTATCAGGAATTCAAAACAACGATCATCACATTATTCTCAAAGAGATTCAATTCAGATCAAGTTGGAGATGATAGGGTCTGGTTGGAGCTGACATCCCATGGCTTTGCACCAAGCTGACAAGTCCTGTTAAATCAGAATTGCACTGAAATGTCTGCCCAAGAAGAACACAAATGTGGCATAAAGAGATGTAGTTTCCATTTCTTTTCTTTTCCCTAATCAAAGGTATTTATACAAACAGATTTAAGCAAATAGGATTAATCTTGAGAAGCATTTGTTTTAATCCACAAATAGTTTTTGTTAGTTCTACAACGAAAGGATGAACTCCAAAAGATACTAGTTTGTGTGTTGCATCCAAACCTCTAAAAACACACTAAGGTTCTTTACAATAGGAAAAGCACACAGAGCAAAAGCCTCTGAAATTGTTTCTGGTGGTAAGAAACTATGGCAAAATAGAGACTGAGCTGAGCTGGCAGTAGAGTAACACCTTAGAAAGAAACCATAATTTGTATTGAGTAATTTCACTGAAGAAAAAAATCCCTTCAGACATGCTTTACTTCAGTATGCTAAGGGAAGGAAAGTGACCCACAAATGGAAAAAAAACCTCATTTTATACTTGTTTTTCTTGTGGAAAGTAGATCTGACTCTCTCCATTCCCCATTGGAAAAACTGCCCTGTTTTTACTGAAGGGTTTCTCAGAAAACTGCACAAGTATCAAGAGTTAAGAAAGGGCAACTGATAGTTTTTTTTTTTTGGACTCCACTTTGTCCTTTGATCCACCTCTTGTAAGCAGACTTCCAATATGTAATCCTAGTAGAAAACTCAGGAGGTTGCAGGGGCTTGAGATATGATTCACATCACCTGCCACAAACACCCCACGTGTTCAAAGTCTTGTAGCAAAATCTTTCATATCTGTTACTGGTTTCTGAGCATAAGAAGATTGCTTTCAAAATTGAACTCAAATTAATTTCATCTAACAGGAAAACTAGACAGTCTTTCAACAAAATCATATATATTGCATTTCTTTTTCTCTTGTGTTCAAATTAAAAACAAAAAAAGAGGTGAGAAAAAGCCCTCCACCTTTGGGTTTCACAGAGGATTGATTATGATTTGTCTGACATTTCAGGCCCTCTCCTGATTACAGACTGCAGGCTGCAGCAGGTAAGAAATGTCATTTAAGAGACAGTAGCTGCACTCTCAATACCATGGAAAGGTTTTGTCAAACAGCACTACATAAGCTGTGCTTCATCACAGGGTTTTAATCTGTACCCCGTCACTCACCTTCTGGCATGCAGAGACCTGGTGTCAGTCTGCAAGATCAGAAGCATATTTAGGAGGCAGGTTGCAGTTTGGGAATGACAAACACTGCTGGTGTTACACCACGGTTGTGAATCGTAAAGTGCATAACCTAGTTGGCCACATCTGAAGAAGGGGGCTCTGGGGTTAAATTTGAGCTCTTTCCCCACATTTACACGTTGCTTTTATCCATCCGCTCTCCTACACAAGGACAGCAACAATTTCAGCTGCAGCTGCCAACAAACAGGATCAGTAGGACTCAGCTAGGAAATCTCAACATACGTATTTCTCAAGCTGTTAGTCTATTCTTCCTGAGGAAATTCAGAAATAAATATTAAAAGAACAGAATCATTTAAGCAAGCTGCTATGCCAGAAGGCACTATTACAAAACAGCTATGAGATTCCTTCTTTGAAAGATTTGGAGCGAAAGAAATGCAGCAAGAAAGCTGTAAGACAGCACAAGGATATAAGATTGACATGAGACTCCCCAGCTGTCCTCCCTGCAGCTATTCTTTCCAAAGCAACACTGTGTGAGAACACCAGTGCCCAGCACACGCTGCACTGTGCTCCCTGAATGCTGCCAACAGCCAGCAGCACACCCCACTGCACAGCCCCTGCTGAGGTGCTTTCCCAGCAAAACACAGCAGGAGTGGACAACTCCTTCTGGTTGACAGAGAGGATGATTCAGAAGGTGCACAGGGAAGAAGTGAAGGTCTGGTAATAACCTGAACCTGCACAACTGTGACCAGTGGCTCAGAACCAACCCAACCAGGCCAACCCAAACTGGGAGCACTGGTGTGTGCACACAGCCACAGTGGAGCAGGGCTTGGGTAACTTTGCAGTGAGTAATTCCTGCTCAGCCCCAAATAACACAAGGCCTTCACTCAACAATCCCAGCTCTAAGGGCATTTTACTTTTGTTATACAAAGATGAAGAGGAGGAACATCTGCTTTGCACAACAATGTTCCACAGTGCACAACACAGCTTGATTCTGCTGCACCATCCTTACAGGCACAGCACAAATTTGGCAAAGTGTTCAGCTGCTTCATGCTGCTCCTGTGATCACGATGTCCAGCTGTAAGCTTGCAACATGAAACAGTTACTGAGAGATTGTTTTGGCATTTTTATTGACTTGTGTCTTGCCTCTACCTCCCACCAAGATCACACTCATCAACAGCTGCGAACAGATTTTTTTGCTCACTGCAGTATCATACTGGCTGTAAGATACACTTAAGGTGTGAATCACAAAGAAATGTGTGGGCCATAATCACCCTCCACATTTCTGGCTCATTTTTCCAGTCAAGTTGAGAATTTCAGCAGTCCTAGGGAGTAAGTAACAAAATTGTTTTCTCTCCTCAAATGACTCCAGGAAGGTGTCACAAGTTTGCAAGGTCTGGGCTCTCCAGAGGTCTTATTCTCCAGCTCTCTTATTCCGCTGACTGGAAGTTTACAAAAACTTACTATATTTTTAAAAAACAAAAAGACTCTGATGAGCCAAAATGAAACACACTGAAGACAGTTACATTGAATCAGACACACTCCTGTGCTCTTGATACTACTGAAGTACAGGCATTGTGAATGTGTAGGCAAAAATGCAACTTCTGCATCTTTTTGTTTGGGAAAAAAAAAGTGGGTAAAGGACAAAGGTATGTCTCAAACATGAGTGCTCCCAAGGGTTACAGCTTCAGACTGGATTTTACACATAAAGTTGGCCTGGTGTTAATACAGAACACAGTATAGATACACACCTCTATGTCCCGACTAATCTAAGGGTTTACTTTGAAACAGCGTGTTATCTTTGCCTAACAGCACCATAGGGGTTCTGTGAAAAAGTCAAATTTGCCTATCAGGTTCTGCCATTTATAAAAAATTAAATATTTACTGCTTACTAATACTTACCAATGCTGGTGCTTATGGACTTTAGCTTTGAACATAAATTTTTGAAACACTCTTCTTATGCACATGCATTTTAATACTTCAAGGGGCTTTGATCCCTCTCCTGCACCTGAGGTACCCAGGCAGAGTGAGGCTTTAATGCTGCCATTTTACATTGCAGCAAGTTCCATGGAGTCACTATGGCACTGAAAGGATGGCACTGCTGCACTGCAGGCTGGTTCAGATAAGCAGCACCCCACAGCACATTCTGGGCCATGGTTTGAGCAGCAATACAGCGGGGCACACACACACCAGGCTCCTGACATATGGCTCTTTACACTCGGTGATGGCAGGGAACAGGCTCCTTCAGGAAGGGCTGCTCACACGGGCTGCCAGTCCCCACACACATCACCCTGGGTCTGCTGGAGATGGTATTTGCAAAGGAGCACTGCCAGCTCTCACCAAGCAGCTCTACAAACGAACTGCTCTGTGTCAGCGCAATTTGAGTGTGTGCAGCAGCCTCAGAGGGCTGTGTTTTCATTGTAAACACTAATCTGGTTCCATGAAACGATGCAACATCAGTATGGTGAGCCAGAATACATGAAAAACTGGTTTATCTCTGAAAGATCAGTAGTGGTAACATAGATTAACAGAATTATGTCATGGTGTCAAATACTTTCTCCATCTACCAAGATTTACTCTTCAAGGAACAGAGCCACATCACAAGCTGTAATTTCATGAAGCACAGGAAGTAAACTTTTTGCTCTCTGATAAATATTAGCAGATCACTCAAATTCGTGAAGTGAAAAGTATAAGTTCTTCAGTCTTAGAATTTCTTTGGTTTTAGTGGAAAGATGTCAGTACCAATTGCCTGTAAAAGAACATGACTATCTTCCCTTGCTAGCTTGCATATACAGAAAGATCACAGCTTCCTCATGACTGACAATCAGCTAACACCCAAAGTCAAGGTAAATTTTCTTTCATAAATTCTAATTGCAATTGTTTTATCTGGTCGTTTATAACAACAACAACAAAAAAAANACACTGGAAAAATTTACCTCATCACTGAAACAGAGAAACCATTGCCAGTTATTTGAAACATTACAGAAACTCCAGACATGAATGAAGACCCTCAGCAGAGCCAGGAAGCATCATTAACAAACATAACCAATATGACATCATCATACACACCATTGCTTGCCAGTGACAGGCTCAGCTTTGTTTGTACAACTGCTGAGTATCACACTGTTTGCATGTACTGATAAGCCTCTCCAGGACCCACAATCACTCAATGACAACTGACAGAGTTATCTCAAAAGCAAAGCTACTACTATACCGTTTTAACCCAGTATTTTTGAAAGATACTGTATCTTATTTCTTAAAAAGAACTGTTGTGAATTCATTTGCTGGTCTGCAGGCAATAGAGGCCACTCTGCTTTCAACAGCACTGTCCTTCATAAGTGTTGACTGTGGTCAAGTGCCCTTTTGAGGAATTAAAAGTGACCTACTTCAATTCACAGGCCTTTTTAGTCAGTTTTGGGTATTAATTTGAGATTTTCTTCTGATATGTTTCAACAGAGATAGCCTGTCCTAATTTTAGTCAGGGTATTAACAGAACCTTCCTCAGATCTTCATATTAACAGCACTAACTAAGGAGTAAAGATTTCCTCTTCTTTTCCTTGAAAACCAACTAACTCACAGTTCTTACTAAAACCAAAACTTTCAGAGTTTAAAGAGAAACTTTCAGAATAACACTTATTAAATCTCTCTAGCTTCTGTATGGTTCTGGAATAGCCACTAATGTAGTTGCAGGCCTGTCACACAGGACAGCAGCTTTAGTCTACTGCTGCCTTGTTTGCACTAATGTTTCTATTCAGATTTCCACACCTGACAAAAAGCAAGTCAGAAGAGTTTGAGGCAAAAGTTTCCTATGACAGTAAGAGATACAAGGACATACATTTACCTACATGCAGGGTCTTATGCTTTTATCAGACTTCAGATCTTAACTAAGTATTTTTTTCTAATTGTGGTAAACAAAACACAAGCATTTTGTTGAAGAGAGTTTCTCTTTCAATGTTGTGTGCAAACTGTTAAACATGTGCAGGGTGTTCACACCTGACCTGACATTAACCAGCCAGTGTAAGGTTTGCTCAGTTCAGTGCCCTCAGCAAGAATGAGAACAAGGTCAGCTATAACTCACGGGGAATGCAAACAGCCAAGAAGGTTTCCAAAGACCACCCTTTACCACAATGCTTTAAAATAAAATAGGAATTTAACAATCAGTCTGAAATAGCTGAAGCAAAACAGTTTGAAAAACAATCATTGAGGGTTAATGAGCAGAGGAAATGAAATACTATCTATTTAAACTGCTTTTAGCCACTAACAGCACAGATTGCAAACATAAAGATGGAAAGCTCTGAAATTCTGTTTCTGGTCTTTAAAGTGTGTAGACAATATGTCACAAAGAAAAAAGCCACTCGATACACGTGTATGTGTCCTGGAGTTTAACCTTCAGAAAGTGAATCACCTAATGACAACAGACAGTGGCAGAACATTCCAAATCAGCTTTAAGCCCGTTCATTGCATTTCTTTATTTGCTTTAGGGAATTGTATCAATCTATTAATTTGTGATAGTAAATCACTCAGATACCAAGTCATCCATTGGCTTCAACACTGTACCTCCTGAAGAAAATCTTTAATTTATGTTCAGCCTTCCCTGTTGGGGCAACCACTCTGTCTTAAATATGAACTAATGCTGAAGAAGCACCATGTAATCAGTATCTATCATAAAGGAGCAAAGGAGATGAAATCAAAATTAACTAGATGCTCCAAAAGAACAATCATCACTACCCAAGGAAACCCAAAACATTTTGCAAGATAGTTTTAAAAAGAAAAAGCAGTTTTTACAGCTCAAATTAACAGAGAAGTTAATATAATTATTTAAAAAGTCTACCCCTGTTTACTCATATCCATTAAGCCCACAGAAAATAATGATGGTAAGTAGTTCAGCATGCTCCATTCCATTTCTTTTTTCGCTATGCTTGCTAATTCAATACTAATCCTTTCTATTCCATTTTGTCTCAGAAAACTAACAAAATCACAAGTTTCCTTGGGGGGGAGAGAGGGGAAGGAAGACAGGGCTGTTGAAGAATTGCAAGCAAGTATGCCAGGAAACAAAAAGCAAATGCTGCAGATACACAAGAGATATCCAATAAAAGTGCAACTGTGGGACAATTGCTGGTGGAGAAAAGAGAGTTAATTGCCACTTCAAGGGCTAAAGCCTGAGTGTGTGGCTAACAAGATGACATCTTTCCAAACTGCTACTCAAATTCAATTTCATCTTCTTATGCACAAACCAAAGTGTGTAGCACCTAATTATAAAAGTAAATATGCAGGCATATTCTTGATATAAAAGAAACCTAGATTTCCTCTCCTTGGGTACTATTTGGGGTGAGATTTGAGCTAGGAGGTTGGTATAATCTGGGCAACTATAATATATGCTCAATGAGACCTTCAGAACTCCAGAAAATTTTATTTTAACACTGGAAGCCTGATTTTAAGGACTAAAACTGTAATTTAATTCAAGAGAACAAGATAGCAGGGGTCACCTTTTAGGAGGGTGTTCCATTTGAAGGCAGACAATAAGGCACAGAAAAGCTGTTCTAAATCTTAATTGCTAAGAACCAAAAGCAACTGGCAGCCGGATCAGGAGTGCTGACCAACTATTTTCATTTGTACTTTTCTGTGGCCTTCAGTTTCTGACAATCTGTAGGGAACTGCAGACATTCAGAGCTCAGAATGCACATTTTGAAGTAATTACAGAGACAACTTTAAGAGCAAGAAAAAGTAAAACTTCATTTTCTGAGGTGGTAAATGCTGGGAACAAGCACAACAGATGGCAAAACCATCAAATTATGGGTGCCCTTTAAAGCCTGTTGTTTATGGTTCATAGTCCTCAGGCTTTATGGTTGTATTCTTTCTACAGAACATTGATGTGCAAATAAAGATCAAGAGATCAGTCTCATTTTTAAAATTAGATTTGATTCAGACAGACTGAATTGGAATCAAAACCGACCCAACATGGTTTTTTTACATGTTGCAGTCATCCCCTGTCCTGCTTTCAGGGGCTATTCCAGGGAAGAGCAAGCACTAGAAGATCTGGTTTGTTACCAAGCAGATGCAGCAGCAATTTCAACCCAGTGCCCACATCTACAGCTTAGAAAACTCTGCTTTCCTCTGGCCTGCCTCCTCTTTTGACTGACACTACAATAACTGGTCACAAAAAGAGAAAGAAAACTTCACAAAAGTCTTATTGAGCATAATCCCATGGAGCTGACTCTGAGTGTGACTTTTCTGTGATGAATTAAGTCACACTTGTCCCAAGAGGTGGCAAGTTCACTGTACTTGAACTGCTGTCACTGCAACGGCAGGGTTAGTAACTGGCATGACATCTGATCTGTCTTTGAAAGTCCGTGACTATTCTCTGAGAGCCAACCAAGAAAAGTGTTTTTGTTAAAATTAGAGTTTTAGCACGTCTTCCTATTTGTCAGTTATCTTCTCAAACACAAGTGTACCAAACTGTACCATTTATGGTTTGTTGCTTTCCTATATACCCTCTTTGCACTGTGTTAATGCAAAGAGTTGTAACTCAGGAATTTTGGTCATGAAGCTCAGCTGTGTAAAAAAAAAAAAAAAAGAATCAGTATTCAGTAAGGAAGATTTTTCAGGCCCCACTATGTAACAATTGTAAACCTTTGAGTCAGTTTCCAACAAGGGACCTTCAATAATGCTCCTCCAACCCCCGTAACAGCAATGTTGCTACAGCTTTCATTACAACTTCCAGTATTCTCAGCATTTGGCTGTTCAACCACAGACTTGTCTCACACCTGTGTTAATGCAGAAACCTTTCCTCACCTTTAACGTGGCAGCCAAGCTGGCCATGTGTTCATTCAGAGTGCTCTCCGACTCCTTGTAAGTCAAGCAGGTGAACTGATATTCCTCTGGATCAAAGGCATCTGCTCCCTGCTGCTCCACGTCGTTAGCTACCCCATCATAATAATCCTCAATATCCCCAGGATCCTCATCCTCTTCCTCCTCCTCGCAATTAGGGTCATAATCCTCTTCATTGCTGTCAGAGCCCTGGCTGTTCATGTCCACGGACATCTTAATGCCCTGCCAAACTGCAGACCAGGAAAGCAAGCGCAGCTTCTTTTTTTTCCTCCAAACTTTATCGTTCTTTTGATTTCATCTGAGCTCTGGCTCCTAAGGGAGGAAAAACAATTTTTTCTGTGCCTAAGAAATCGTAAGAGGTGCCATGTCAACAACAAATAGGTGATCAAACAGCTGGGAACAGACCAACCCAACGGCCCAGTAAAGAGGATTCTGCTGTGCACGTCCCTGGTTCGGATCCATTGTGACCCTTGCACCTCCAAAGCCAAGGCTGCTCTTACAGGACAGGTCCAAATCCTTGGAGACTGGGTTATTACACTGCATCCCAGTCCCCAGTGCAGGCCCTGTGACTTCTGACATTTGGGAACTGGCTGCACAACCTTCACTACAGATCTTCTCAGAGATAAAACTGAGTTTATGACAAAGTTTTTTATCAACAGCCTGAAATGCTGAAGAACAGCATCCTACCTGTTTAATTAATAAGAAAAACACAAACCTCTTATCTATGACCATGGTAGCTAGAAAGGCAACCTGTGATATGCTGTACAACCTGTGATATTCTGTACAAATCCATGTTGCTTCAGAAACACAGATATTAAGAGGGACTTAGGGAAAAAAGGACCAGCAAACAGATCTCTCACATGCACACAATTTAACAGTCTTCAATACCATCTCAAAAGAAATTGTGGAACTAGTTTATCCCTTTAAATTGGTTCTACTGGATGTGATGTGGCTTGGGCCTTATATCTGAAGGGAGAAATAAAATTATTATTTATTGCCTTCTCAATACATACTTATTACCTTTTGAATGCAGGAATTTATGCTCAGGTGTTGACAGTCATTATTGAAGAAGAATCAGAACAGCTCACTTTTTTTTTTTTTTAAGATTCTCACTTGTTTTGGAAAATTCACACATCTGATACTTATCTGAACTACAAATATTCTGCTTGTGTAGCTGAACCATATGAACTTGAGCTCTAAAAGATTCAGCAGTTAAGCATGAATCAACCTTGAATTATGGTCATCTCATATTTAGTTGCAAATTTCCATTTAACCAAATTATTTAGAGAGACTATATTAAATACAGAAGAATTAAAACAATGCTGTAAACAAATTTTACATATAAAAACATATATTAAAAATCAAAGTTCTATTTTCCACAAGCAGCATGTATTTGGTTCCTTAAATACATTCCATCCTGCATCACTATGCTGTCAGCTCTGCCACTCAAATATATTTCCTCAGTATTGCAATTTGTAGCTGCTGGGGAAACCATAATCAAGCTTTGATAATCCTGACTTTAGAGTACAGGACATCTCAACCAAAAATTTTTATTCTTTTTCTTCAACTCTTTTTTTTTCTGTTTCCAGTCACCTGACCAGGCAGCAGAGAATAACCAGGAAGAGACATAATGTACAATTAATTTGAGGGGCTTCAGTGATTTCAGGAGATACAAACCTCCAGAGAGACTGAAGACTAGTACCTAATTATATTACCCCCTGAATTCTGGTCTTCATTCCTTTCATTTGCCTCTTGATTCCTTAGCTGTCCACAGCATACGTAGCACACAAATAATTTATAGCACAGGACTTCAGAGGGACAGACACACAGTCTCTCCCTACAGGAAGGAGACAGATGTGAAATCTGATTTGGCAGACACAAGGCAAACCCTCGTCCCTCCCTCTACCCTGCTCAGAGTCCAGGCTGAGTCTGCACTGACACTGAGCTCTCACATAAAAGAAGAAATGGATCTTTACCTGCTAAAACTTATGTTAAAAGAATGACTTATTTGAGCCTCTAACCCCAGTGTGGACTATCAACAGCCCAGTGTGTAACAATTTTGTTCAGCCACCAGAAAGCCTAAGCAAGTTTCACAGCCCAGGCACCTTCTCAAACTCACTGAGATCATTCCACACTCTAGAAAGAGAAAGAAACCCATGAAAAAACTGGGTCCTCTGCTAGTCCAATAAATGGCAAGTGACATCCAAGCAGTGAGATGTTTGTAAATATCCAGGTAGAACAATGGGCCTGCCCAGTACCTCCCACACCAGTCTCTGGGGAGTGCAGAGATGTGTCTCTGGGGAGTGCAGAGATGTGTCTCTGGGGAGTGCAGAGATGTGTCTCTGGGGAGTGCAGAGATGTGTCTCTGGGGAGTGCAGAGATGTGTGTGAGCAAACAGAGGCACTGCTTGCACAGCCAAATGGACATATGGATTTATCAAGCAGAAAAGAGTCTGCAGGAATGGGTGACTCCTGTGACTCCCAACATTCTAGGACAGAGCTCACTTCCAGCATAACTGGACACCACACTGACACAAGTGAAGGCAGAGGAAGGATAAGGCACACGCTCTGTGGACAAAGCAAAGGAGGGAGCTCAGAACACCAGGAACAAAACTCACCTCATCTCTGCTCAGCCCAATGCCCAAATCAAACCCTCTGAATACAAAGACAAGACAGAGCTACTGCTTGATAGTGCTAACTTTTAAGACAGTAAAGATGGTAAGCTCAAAAGATAGGGTCAAAAAAGCAAGGATTATTTAGATTAAATAATGACCGTAACTTACAAGACCAAATTATAAGTTTTTAAATCATACTTAGATAACTTTCCTACTCAAGGGAGAATGATCTCCTTTACCACCTTCATCCAAGATACTCCTGTATCCTCACTAACCCTGATACAATTTAGTCATCTCTCTTGCTCCAGCCTCTTGCAGGAACCCCTAAACACACCCACCCCTACCCCTGGCTGTGTATCACCTCCAACAGTGCCCTCTCCCTGACTCCTGCTTTGCAACACAATTCTTAACAAGGTCTTTTGAAACAAAACGCCTTCCATCCTGCCACCACTTTATGTGATCCCACCTCATTCCTTGTATCACTAAATCACTCTTTTCTTATTTCTTGCCTACCCTTGTGGGATTCCTCTAATAACTCTTTTGGCAGAGACTCCTCCAATTGGAGAATGCTCCTCCTCTTTTTCTGTTGATATTTCACAACCATTTCATATGTTTTTTTCTTCTTCCACCTCTTTATTTATCTGAAACAGAGAAAGTTCAACTTAAGTCTGCCTCCTGGACTCCTTATCCATGTAACCTTTACACAGGCTAACACTCTCCCTTTTCCCTGAAACCATCCAGTCTCAGCTCCATGCTGGCTATCAGTGCTCACCTGTGTCACCCAAACCCATAATTTGTGGATCATGCCCAACTCCCTCCTCACATATGCAGTGCACACTTCGCCGTTCCTTCTCCACTGTTTTTTCAGGTAGGAATTTCTTCATCCATCCAAGACGGGGAAACCAGAAGATGCCCCATCCTTTTCACCACGGACGACTCTGCAGGGACCCCCTTGCAGCCGTAGCACCCTTCTCCCGGGAACATACCTGCCTCCCTTCCTCTTGCCAGTCCTGGCTCCCGCTGTCACGGCTGCCTTGTCGTCCCCAACTCATCCCATTCCCGCCCCTCCTAACCTATCGCTTTTAACACGTCGTCTCACGGATACCTACGTATTCCACGGCCCCTCGGGGCTCGGGCAGAGCGGTGCCCACGGCATTTAAATCATCTCGGGTCCATTCTTTAGGAATGCCTGCGAGACCACCCCTGCGCTTGTCCCGCACAGCCAGAGCCCGCGGGCGGGCAGCGCCGAACCCCGCGGCGCAGGAGCCCTGCGGGGAAAGCCCGGGCGGCCGCGGGGCGAGGAGGGGCCC